>JACDJE010000695.1:8716-32130 GCA_016647715.1 Pavo muticus
TCCTCGGGTTTGGGTCGTGGGTGAGGAGCTTGGGGAGGTCGGGGTAGTGCTGCAGGAGCTCCGTTTTTCCGAACTCTGCGGACACGGCCAGCGGGAACCGCTTCCTGGGATCCGAGGGTGGCCGTGCGGGCGTCCAGCTGCCCGCGGAAACGTTCACGGGCGGACTGCAGTTGGCTGCCGCCTAGTAAACGCTGTGGAATCTGCGCTCCTTGCCATCCCGGTGTAATGCGGTGCTTCCGTCTCCATCTCGAGGCCACATCTCGACTGCTGTGTTCACCTCTGGGCCCCTCACTACAAGAAAGACGATGAGGCCTTGGAGCGTGTTCAGAGAAGGGCAACGGAGCTGTGAGGGGTCTGGAGCACAAATCTTACGGGAAGCAGCTGAGGGAACTGGGATTGTTCAGTCTGGAGAAAAGGAGGCTCAGGGGAGACTTATCACCCTCTGTAACGGCCTGAAGGGAAGTTGTGGAGAGGTGGGGAGTCAGCCTCTTCTCCTAGGTAACAGTGATAGGATAGGAGGTGATGGCCTCAAGTTGCACCAAGTGAGATTCAGGCTGGGTGTTAGGAAGAATTTCTCCTCACAAAGAGCGGTGAGGCAGTGGCACAGGCTGCCCAGGGAGGTGATGGAGTCACCGTCCCTGGAGGTGTTCAATAAATGTGTGGATGTGGCACTGAGGGACGTGGCCAGTGGACATGGTGAGGGTGGGCTGACAGTTGGACTGGATGATCTGAGAGGTCTTTTCCAACTGTAGTGATTGTATGATTCTACAATATGCAAGCTCTGAGCATACTACTTGTCTGCTATGAAAAGAGGAGCTATTAAAAGGAGATGATGGGCATCCATACAACAATGTATTTAAAAATTAATGGCAGTAAGAAGTGGTTATTTAAAAAGCTCTTACAGGATAAGAATAGCTCAGAGGTTCTCCTGCCCCCAAAACAATCCTGGGGACAGTAAGTCATTAAGTGCTTGGTGAGGTGTGGTGGTACTTCCTCCCTTCCCAGACAGCTAATCAGTAATTTCCAGTAGTGTTTTTGGAAGTTTTTTACATTCGGATTTGGTTTTGGTCACAGTGATTTGAGACCTAAAGGAGAAGAGAACCATGTTGTGCACATTCACTTTAGTTAATGCTGTCTCGAGACATGCTTCTGGTCCATGTTGTGGAGTCAGGATCGCTGAATACATCAGACGGCCTAGCCATCATCAATCAAAATGTTAAAGCTCGTGCTTTCTGTGTGAGCAGTTTCTCCAACACATGGCATCTGTGGATGGGGCTTAACAACAAACCTCTTAGAAATGGCTGGGGAGGAAAAAAAAGAGGGAAGGATGGCCACGGACATAGGAAAGAAGCAACACAGCCGCTTCGGCAACAATCCTGGGTCAGCAAGGGTTGCAGAGAGGAGTTGAGCATGTTTATTATATTATTATTGTCTTATTTAGCCAAAAATCATGCAAAGAAAAAGTCACCGCACATATGTCTCTTGCCACTGAATGATGCAGCCTAAACCTGCTAACCAGGCAGTCTTAGGCAAAGCCAAGGGAAGGTTTGTGAACATGGAGAGAGCCCTGCAGGGATGCTCTGGAGATTTCCATTCTGTTTGAAAAGACTTTGGATGGTCTGTGGGCAATAGTTTTATCACGCTTGTGTCTATAGAGGCAAACAGAAACAGAGAGAATGGGAATCCAGTAGGTTCTTAGACACGTAATGAGGTGCTGTGAAATTATACACTTTCCCATGTGCTTTCTTACACGGCCTAGGAAAGAACAGTGCTATCTCACACTGCGTTACTCAAATACCTCAAAGTCAGTAGGCAGCGAAATAACTTCAGAAATAAGTGAAGATATAACTGGAAGGAAAGTTCTGAAAGAGAATTAGCTTTCTGGCCTTATTCCACCCTTAGCATGTGCTCCAAAATGGCAGTACTGGAGGTATTTATAATGCCATGTATCATTCTTAGATTTAAGCAACAAATAGCACCAGACAGGGAGCCTGCTGTTCAGATGGCTTCATCTTTTTCATCCACAAAGCACACCTGTAATTTTTTTCTCTGCAAATCACTGAGATGCTGGGGGAAGAGAGGCTTCTCATGTGTGTAAAGTGAACTGTGCATCTATGGGCAGTGAACAAGCAGCCCTGCATGCCCCAGGCTGGGAGAAGTGAGTTCATTCCACTCCCAAGGCTTGGTTGGTGGAACTCTTAGATGACATAGAGTCTGGATGGAGCAGAGGCAGCAGTGAGTGTGGAGAAATAATGTGTGGGGTTTCAGGAAAGTAATGCACATTAATGAATGCAACATTGGAAATTTAAGCTCCTGGCAAATGTATATAGGGAAAGGTAACTAAAATACTTTTATTCCAGGATTCCAGGCACCAAAGAAAAATGCTTCATGGAGATTAAACAACAGCTGCTGTTTTCAGCCCTTTTTGATCTGCAGCCCTCAAACTTTTCCACTTCAGCTCCAGATGTGGTGCAGTTGTCAGCAGTTGTCAATGCTCTCGCTTCTCAGAGTTGAATGTCCCCTTGAAGCCACTCACAAATTCAGAGGTCCACAGCCCTCTGGCTGGAACCACTTGGCTCACTGACAGCAGAAAAGAGATTTTTCTAAAGAACTGAGCCACAGTTTTGCAGATTCTCTGTACTGGTAGTTGGCCATGTTTGGAAAATACCTCCCAGCTACGTTGAAACAAGGGGGAAGTTACACCCTTGGTCAGCACCCAGCAGCAGGTTGAAGCACCCAGCACACTGCTCCCAGGCACAGGGTCACCTTTGAAAGGACCTTCAACATCCACCCCCAATTGGCAGAACTGCCAGGCCTTCGCATAGTGTGGGGCTGTATTTCATAGAATCGTACAACCTTTTGAGTTGGAGGGGATCTTTAAAGGTTATCCAGTCCAACCTCCCTGCAATGAACAGGGACAACTACAGCTAGAACTGCTAGAGGTTGCTCAGATCCCCGTCCAGCCTGACCTTGGAAGTCTCCAAAGACATCCACTACATCTCCGGTCAACCAGTGCCAGCGCCTCACCACCCTTATAGTAAAAACCTTTTTCCTTATATCCAGTCTAAATCTTGCCACTTTTACTTTGAAACCATTTCCCCTTGTCCCCTTCTCTTTGTATTTCCTGCTCTGTAGAGCCTAGTCCCCAACACAGACCAGGCAGACAGCAATCCCCCTCCACTAAAGTCTATAGGGACCGTGCTTGATATATTATATTAATTTCAGGGTACTTCAGTTCTTAAACAATGTAGATCTAGTGGAGACAGATTAAGAAATGAACAACAGAAATTCTTAAAGGTTCGAAGCTGACTTGTGAGCTCAGATTGGATGCATTTGATGTATGAGTAACTTGGCGGAACGTGACAAATGGAGTACAAAATAGCTGCCTACAAATAACAGTGTGTTGAACAGAAAGAAAGAAGACAGTGTATTTAGTGCACTGTAAAAGTAATTCACTAAAAGCAGAAAGAGAGGTGTTTATTTTTCAAAACTCGAAGGCTAGATTAAATACTAAGCAGATCCTGCTGACCACTGTGCAGAACAATGTACTGAGGAACCAGAGTCATTTTAGAAATAGTAAAAGATGGATCATTCCCTCTAATGTAATTTGGGGATTAGAAAGATTAGATAACTGAGTAAATGCCTCCTGTACCCAGCTAATGGCTTCCTTCACTACAAGAAATCCCCTACAGGAGGGGGTTTTTTAAGATGCTTTGAAAGGCCTCTGCAAAGTTTTTTTCATCAGACACCCTCCCAGACATTGTCCTGTTGGAAAGGGGCCATGTTTGCTTCTCACTTGCAGAAAATCCACTTCAAATTTGGCAGAAACAGGAGGGCCCGAAGGGAAATCACAGTCATTCACAAGGAGCTCCCAACTCCTGGCAGCATGCCTCCATTGAAACCACTCTGCAAAGACCCTTCCCTCTAGACATATCAGATCCTGGGAATCTGCAAACATAATTCTTACACTTAGATCTATTAAAAAAACCCAAACACGAGACACGTGTGGGTTTATAAGGATCCAGAAGGCGGCAAAGGTACTCTACACCAAAGGTCTTCTACACTAAGGACAGTTGTGGAAGTGCTGGAGCATTCTCAGCTATGTTTCCAGTGTCCTTAATGACGGGATTGCAAAAGCCAGCTCATGTTTATGGGGCCACATGTTTTTGTCTTCTCGCCTGTTCTGCTAAAGTAAAAAAATTTATGACATGTAATTAGAGGCTTCGTTTATTATCTCTGATTAAATTAATGCCTGTGCAATAATTAAGATATAAGAAGTTACACTCTCAGGAGTAAATGCAATTAAGCTACAGGCATCACTGTAAAAACAGATTAGAGGTCTTGACTCATGGTTTTGTGCAATAATACTTCATGACTTTTTCCCTGTCAACAACATTATAATAAACATACTTATATTTCAACCAGCCAAACTCAGTTCTTTTCTCAGGTCTTTTACTGAACTACTTAGGAGAGAAAGTAGTTCAATTGTCCCACTTATTTTTGTTGCTGATTCAACTTCTTGTTTTACTTCCAGCATCGCTCCGTGACTTCCAGTTGCAATTTCTGCAATTTAGGACTGACAAACCTCTTCTGGGAAGCAGATGATTGAGGGGAAACCCAGGCAGGGGTTTTCAAGTCACACTTTTCTGCAAAGGATGGCACAGGGATGTGACCGTACCTTGCCCTGCCAATCCATCAACCAACTCCGTAGTGAGTTGGATCTCACCTGCTTTCCTCCCCATCTGTAGTAAGCACAGAGATTTCTTCACCACAGCTTGCCAAACCCCATTGGTAAATGACCCCTGGAAGCCAGGAGCAGAGGCAGTCATTGGTGTAGAGAAAAGGTACTTCTCACATTCCCATCCAAGATATCTCCTTGCCCATCTTCCAGGGCACCTGGATTCAGAAGTGTTTTTATTCTCAAACATATAGCTGAGGGTAAACCAGTCCTTCCAGCATTTTTCTGCATTACCTACTTTGACACTGAAGTAAGACACTGAAATTATACTGGTACAAAAGGACAGCCCCAAGAAAGATGCTGCATTCTAAGAATATCATTTATCTCTGGCATGCAATAGTCACTGTATTGTAGCGGGAAAGGAAGAGCTGCCCTCCTAAAATACATTGGCACTCCTCAAAGGGAATGAAACAAGCCGCCAATGTTTTGATGCCTTTTAGAATTTAATGAACTAAACTGAGTGATGTGGGATCTTGAACAACGGTAGAAATAAGTAAGTGGTGGAAGAATCAGTGGTGAAGGTGTAAAGGCTCTGTAAGCTGTGACAAGGGGTAAAGCCCAGGGTGGGCAGGACAATACTCCATAAGCAGCGGTTCCAACCTGCCCTTTCTCTAATTGCAAGTTTCTGCACAGCAGTGAGGTTTTAGCTGGGAAAGCAAGTGACCTTGAGGTATTTGGTCAATACCTTGAGGTACTGCTGAGCCAACAAGCCACTTGAAGTGTGGCTGCTGGAACTGCAACCTCAAAGGAAGCTTAAAGTGGAGCAGCCACTTAGTAGCGACTTCCTCCAAAGCTGTTTCCAGATCCAAAATCCCCATACTAATTCACTTTTCAAGATCAAAAACTCTTCAAGGGTTCAGCAATATTTAAGCTGGGGGGGAAATGGAAAAAACACCCCAACAGTATGCCAGCATTTCTCATAGTGCTACGTTTCATTCCTATGTGAAGATGGGCAGTGGTATTTCTGCCATAGCTGTCTTCTGCTGGTCCTGGTACAAGCTGCCCACACCAAACATCTGGCTTAAGGCACTGGCAGAATTTACACTTTGTTTTGCAGCACTTGGAGCCAGGGACCCTTGTTGATTTGAAGATTTCCTTGAGGTGCTTACTGTGTTTTTCCTTTGAATATCCACACACCAGAATATCGTCTATGTGGTCAGTACAGCCTTTTTGAAGCCTTGAAATAGCTGTGCCCTTTTCTCTGTCAGTGATGACTCAAGGCACACAACAGTTACAGCCCAGAAAGGCATAAAAGTATGTGGTCCTGCTTACAGCCACAGTGGTCCCCTTCCTGCGTGTACCAGTAGGGTCTGATGCCGCACTGCTGCTCCGTGGGATTTCTCATTGTGAACACAGGACCTGACAACCAACTTTAAGACTGGTAGAACTCCACCACTTTCCCTCTCCTCTGGTCCTGTTCGGTAGCTGTGGTGGAGATGGTAATTCCCAGCACAGAACTTGGCACCTGAGCAGTCCTGGGGTCACCACTGGTAGAAGCCACCACTTCTGCTCTCCTCCTGAGCATGTCAGCCCACGTGGGGGAACAGACACTGCAAGAATGGCAGAACCGTGCCATAACACAAACCCCATATCACACAAGTGTCAGTGCTCTGACACGACTTTTAAAATGTGTACGTGACTGCCTTTGAAATACCCTTTCAGGTAATTTTTCAAGCAATTTTTGACTCACATTTATGCACGGGGGTATCCCCAGAGGAGCATTTCTGTTTTGATTCTTACATCTTCCACTGATCTGCTATGACACCCAAGGCTGTGCTGAGACTGCTTGCAGCCCATCACTGATGCTGCCGGGGAGGAAGCATGCTGCACATGGCTACGGCTGGGTTTGAACCTGCTGACTTTGATCAGCATTGAATTTCTGCTTCTACCTGACATTGTATTTTGAGGCTTTTCTTGGCGTGAAAATTCTGTGATTTCCTCCTGTTCTGGCTGCTGGCCAATTTCAATGCAGCTCTCTCCATTTCCACAGAATTTGGAGGCCTTTTTTTGCCACTTTTGCTTTTGAGGGTGGGCAAACAAGGCTTTAGTCCTTGAAACAAACATGGCCACAGAGCAATTAAACTTGAGAATACATAATTCCAATGAAAATAGCTACTTTTCTTCCTTATTTTTAAATTATTCTGCTATAAATTGTATTTTACACAGCTATATATATACATGTATATATTTACTGGACTACCAGCTCATGTGGTTTCTAAGGAAGTTTTGTGTTGTTTTCTGCTCACTTCAGCAAAGCCAGTAACTATATGTATGTTCCTGGTTTATATTCTTCTCAGGAATAAAATATTCATCACACACTTAGGGAAATGCACCCAAACCATCTGCCTACCCTTTCTCCCTTTCTGGGAAAAGCAGGAAGATTTGAAAACATGCTCTGCTTCCCTCCCCATTTGCACAGATGAATGGGTTTACTTGGAAGTCTTTTCTTTTAACCTTAAGTTTTAATCAATCCTTTTTGTAAGTCTTAAATCCACAAAATCTTAATCTTACTAAGTTTCACTGTGGCAATAGTGACAAATTAAAATGTTTTCATGTGCTTATTTATCTCCCAAAGCAGTGTCTCCTTATACACGTTGGGGAAACCTAACAAGCCAACGAAGCCTGAACTTTCAGCAGCTATTCTCAGCTGCTTTTGAGCATGCAGGTTAAAGCCTAGTTTTGTAGAAGTAATCAGTATCCCATTGACAGTGATGGCAAATGTGAAATCAATCCCTTTGGAGTTCTGGTGCTGAGCATCAAGTGGAGCTCTTAAAAGTAGTTTGTGCTTTTGAAAACTCTGGACTTAAGCCAGAGCTTTCATCTTCTTATCTATAAAAATGGAATGTGGCTTAAATACCTCTCCAGCAGCTCATGAAGATTCGTTAATGTTTATAAAACACTTGGAATTGGAAAGCATGGAGTATTTCTGATTATGTGGTGCTCATGGACATGATTTAGCAGAGGGTTGTTAGGATAGTTTGGTTAGGTCGTGGTTGGACTCGATGATCTTTAAGGTCTTTTCCAACCTGAGCGATTCTATGATTCTATAATTCCTGCTGTCTTGCACCTTCACATTCCTTTCACATGTCCTAGAAGAATACTTTGTGAGCAGCACAACCAGCAAAACCTGTAATGGCCTCCCATCTCCCCCTCGCCATGGCAGGCTCCCCATACCTCTTCCCCAAACCCTTCCATGGCCTTTGCATTCATTGGTCCCCTCTGTGCCACATGCCTCCTTCTCCCTTGCCCAGCTGATACAGCTTGCAAAGCTGGACTTCCTGCAGGCCTCTGACCCCCTATCTCATTTGGATGAAATGTGAGTGCAGACACCAAGGTGAGCCAAGCTCGCTCTGAAAACATTTGGTTCATGCTTGTGTGGGCACATCCATGCCAGGAGTTTTAGAAAGATGGTGAGGGCTTCAAGGCCTCACTAACATGAACTACTGAGGGAACTGTCTCACTGTCCCTCGGAAAAGATGTGTTTGTCTTTCCTCAGCTCCTGTTCACAAACGTTCCTAGCCCATTATTAAACTACCAAAAATAAAACACTTCTGGTTCAGCATTTTCTCCCATGTGTCCTCTCCAGCTGCTGCCCAGGCACAGACCCTGCACCAATGAGCGCACTGTTCCTGTTTTGGGCTGTGATGTTATCGCAGTGGGATGCACACAGGAGGCTCTGCCCATGAAGGGCATTTCAGCAGTGCATTTTCTTAACCCTTACTTGACAGTGATAGTTCCTGGCAAAGAAGTCACGCTGACATAGAAGAATGGAAATGGCTGTTGTTTGCCTCAGCCCTTGCCAGCTGAGGTCTCTGGTGCCACAGTTGTGAATTTACAGCAACATCTAGAGTAGGAGTGATGGGCAGCAGCTACAGTTAGTGCATGGGGAGAGCTGCCTTCATGGAGCCCTGTGAAGAGCTTGCTCTGACCCACCAGTGCTATAATAAACCAGAGAGGGGGATCAGTGCGTGAATGAGGCATCGCTACTGCCTGCAAGATGGCTGTGCCAGACTGAGGGAACCACTTGTCATGTTGATTAGACGAGTTTTAATGCTGTGATAGTACGATGTCTGTGCTGTGGTTGCTGATGCCAAACCACAGGCTCCAGCAAAATAGTAGGTGGCTGAGGGAGAGTGCACTTCTCCAACTACACCGACTGTGTGCGTGTGTCCTTGGTGTGATCTCTGTGAGAAACATGGGAATGACTGGCAGCCAGGGGCACGGCTGGATAGCTCTGCAGATGGTGATTGATCACAGGGAAACATTTATGAACAAAAGCATGGGAGGCATAGCGCATGAAACAAGGATCCTGAGAAGAGCCAGTGTTTCCCCCTCTGGACAAGGCAATGCCATTTTACAAATAGGAGGTTTCTGCCCACTATTCCATTATTTGACCCACCTTACCATCTTTTGTCCTGGCCTGCATAGTTATATGCTGAGGTCAGATCACCTGATGGGAAAAGAAGGTTTAATTATATGTGAAATGCTTACAGGATGGTTTCAGCTGCTGAAGGCAAAATGGCTCAGCCTCCCAACTTGTTTGGATGCCAGTGTGCTCTGCGCCATTTGTGTTAACACAGCACTCTGCTTCTGCAAGAGCGTCAGTGAAGGACACCAATCTTCTGCAGTAGACAGGGAGAGCAAGAGAAACCAGGGATGCCATATGGCTTCCTGTCTCTGTGCTGCAAGTGGCATGCTTGTGCATTTTTGTGCACGCATGTGTTTAAGAGTTTTATGCTGTAGATACTTCTTGACTCTTCTTCCTTTCCCATGCAATCCAAGGCCAACAGCATTTTAGAAAAACAACTGGATCTGTGTCCAAAATCACTAAGCATTTGCAGAACAGGGAACATTTATTCTGCCCCCAACAGATTCCTGCCAGGTTGTCTTAACTAAGAAGAAAATTGCACTCCCTGGAGTAAAAAGTTCCTTTTTTTTTCTTAATAGGGGAAAATGAGAACATTCATATTTACACTGTTCCTCATAATAGAGTCACTGCTCTTGTGGTGTCTCTTTTATTGTCTCATCTCTATCCATTAGTCTGTTCCAAACCTCCTGCAAGTTAACACAGTTGTTTCCAGACATGGCAAGATTTAAGCTTGAAAAGAATTGCAGAAATAAGTAGCTCAGGCTTAATGTAGAAACAGAATAACTGAGGAAAAGACTCATCACCAACACTAGTTTAAATGCATTTTTAGGCTACTGACTTGTTGGAGTTCCCTGACAGGAACAGAAGCTGCTTCACAGAGCTGTGACAGAAGAACTGAGCATTTTGCTAAGGAGATGTTTAAACATTAGCTACTGATCAGCATATCAGTGAACAGGGAGGAAATAAAGGAAACTTAGTCTCTTAAGCAATCTTATCTATTTTTCAATAAAAAGAAATGCTCACGCATCACCACGATGCATTAGCAGAAGTTAGAGAAGCTTCGTAAAAAGCAAAACTGCACTTTCTTTTTCCTGTATGCCTTTCTTCAACATTCAGGGCATCATGCTATGTGTCTCCAAGGAGTTTATGTGCTTCCATTGACAAGGCACTGGTCTATACTGAAATATAAGAGCATACTCTGTCACAGCGGAAATATGAACTTATGTCATTGAGTCTATAATCATAGTTTTATTTTAAGGCTCCTTTCCAAACATCACTGCAAATACAGGTAAATAGGTAATCATGCTATATATATGTTACATGTATATGCTACGTTCTCCCTCCAACACAGAAACACACAGACACTGCTGAGGACCCTACCCTACAGTGGAGCAGATGGGTGGTCAGGCAGCCAAGGAACAGGCTGGGCTTCAGCCTTGACCTGAACATGGTTGCATTGTTTGATAGGTAAAAGTCTCCCAGCAGTGACACTGAAAGAACTCAGATTTCCCACAACTTAATGTATGGTCAAATTTACACTCTCCTTTTGATGTGCCGTATGCACTTGCAAGGGTTTTATAAAATAACTGGTTAGATGTGAACCTATTCCTGTTTTTGTTGTGCATTTTGTTCTCCATAACAGGAATTACCTATAAAACACTTGCCAGGTGATAACAGAGATGGTGATGACCCCTTTTCTAGCACTGACTTTGCATTTCTTTTCTACCATGTTCCTTCAGCCACTGCTGAGAAGCTCCCTATAACATCACCTCAAAATTCAATCGCTTTGAGGTTGAGTCAACAGTCCAACAACCTCAGCTGCTTCTCTTCCCTGGGCTGTGTCTCTCTCCCCACCTCTGCCAGGTACCCAGGAGGGCCCCTCTAGGAGCACCTCTGAGCTGTCACTCCAGCCCTTCCCATCCTTGTGACTTGAGGAGGTTACATGCATCACAGCAGAGTTACAGCTGCACAGAAGTTGACTTGCCAGCAAGTTGCTGCTGCCTAACAGCAGAATTCAGCCAGTGCTGACTTCTCCAGGGAGGGAATGGATAAGGTCTCTTCTCTGTCCCAGCCACTGATAAAACGTGCATACATTTAACACTTCTGGAATACTTTTGCCTTTAGGTCATGTCCAGCTAAAAAAGACTAATGGTCAGAAGATGATGGGGGGAGGGAAGGATGCAAGGAGGCTGGTTTGATAGACTGACAAATAGACAATGTGATTGCATCAGTCTCATTTCCTTAGGAAACTAGGCTAAAAATAAAAGGCTTTATTTGCTCCTGGGAATAAAGCAGAATGTCTCTCACATCTTTACAAAACATTTGTTTCTATGTATACTTATAAACAGTCAGGATGGGAGAGGAAGTTTGCTCTGGGTTTTGAGAAGAAAATTACAAGGAAGAGCTAGAGGTGCATGAATTTTAAAACCTGGGATACTTTTAGACATACAACACAGCAGTAAATGCAGAGTCTTGCACACTAGTGCCACATTATTGATGCATAAACTGTTGGCCTGTAAACCAACTTGCCTGTTAGGCAATTTTTCACCCCTCCACAGAATGAATACACTTCTTCTTCAATGAAGATGGATGGTGTGCTTTAGACCAAACCCTGTGTGCACTCTGAGGCCAGCAGGCTCTCACAGATGTAAGCAAGCAGCACATAAGTTTCTGTATTTGACCAGGTTTACGGTCTAGAGATTCCTGTCTGATGGTGACCAAGACTAGCTACTTCAGAGGAAACACTCCACAGAAAGGTCTCTGTTTTTACGCATTCTGCATAGAAAATGCTTTTTGTTTACGAAATCTAATATTACTATTTCTCAGTTTTATCAACTGGTGCCATACTGGAGGCATGCTTTGATAGTTGTACTTAATGGACAGGGAACTAAGTAGTTCCACATCCTCCAGAAACCTCTGATTGCTTGCTGTGAGACATGACTACCAACATAACATCCAAAAAAAGGGAACGGTTCATACAGCCCAGGGGGCCTTCCATCATGGCAAATTGGCTGCGTGGAAGCATTTGTACTGTCCATCTCCTTTGCTTGTGCACTACTTTTTCATTTTTTTTCAGTGGCCTATGCATGGAAGCCCCTTCTTCCTGAGACATGCTATAACTTCCATTACAGGAATACTTAGTAGCCTCAGCAAACACTGTACTAAGGACTATATAAACATGTCATTAGAGGTGGCCCTTGTCCTGAAAAATTCATATTCAAAAGATGCAAGATCAGCATACTCTGGGGGAAAAAAGGATGCAGCACACTGCTGGAAGACAAGAAAAGCAATATACATCTCGCCTGCAGTTATAATTGGGGTTCTTGCCAGGATTTACCCTCAGCTCAGCTTCAAACTTGTTCTTGCTTCCCCAGGATGTTCAGCATGACTTTAGGAATGGGATCGCTCTGTCCCAGTGTAGAAGTCAAAAATGTGACATCTGAGCTCATCCTTCTACAGTCCCTCTGCAGCCAGCCAAGAGAATTAGGTGTTTGCAAGGAGAACTACTCATTACTACCACTATCTACTGAAAATAAACAATGTTTCCCATTTTGGAATTTTGGAACCAAATGATGGTTTCCTTGATCATTTCTGGCACTAGCCAAAAGCTAGAGTCTCTGGTGTGGGCAGAAATTGAACTTCACATACATTTTAATGTATGACACAAAACCCATGCCTATGTCTATCTTAGGTACCTCATCTGTTGAATGTTTTAGGATTTCTTGGGTAACTTCTTAGAATCAAGTACGGTATCTTAATTTCAGCCTAACTTGCACATTGGAAACCATTACCTGATTCAAAAAGATTCTTAAACTTCAAAATCATTTACACATTCTCGGGAATTTTTCTTCTGTGCTTACCTGCATCATGACCTTTAAAGGAAAGTACAAAGATTGGAAAAAAATGAAATAAATGGTAATTAAAGCAGCTGATTTTTTTTTTTAGCTTGATAGCAAAAACTCTGTGTAGTTTCACTCAGCTGCAGTAATATCTGAGTCAAGCCCTGTCAGGTGATCCTGTTGGTTGATGTGGTTACAAACCAACAGCTGCATATTGAGAAAGCAAGAAAACTGAAGTCCTTACAAAAGCATAAGTCTTCCATGTATCTCTAGTACTTCTCTGTCTCCGTCTCTCTTTCTGTCTCACTCTCCATATTACTGATATTCGGTCAACCGACAGAGCAGAAACTGTATTTCCTAATATCTTCAGAGAGTCACGCACATTTACATGCCTGTACAGATAATTGATATGTAATGTATGTGTGACGCTCTGAAACAAACAGGTTAAGGCTTATATTTAATGTCAATTTCATTTTTATTCATTTGTTATGAACAGTCTCAAATAAAGCATGTCACAGCCCTGGAAAAATAGCATCTCTGCTTATAACACAAGGATCTCCAGCAATATCACACACAGAATCACAGGGGTTGGAAGGGACCTCAGGGGACTAGCCCACTCCCTGCTAAAGCAGGTTCCCTGCAGTGGGTTGCACAGGAAAGCATCCAGGGGGGATTTTGAATATCTCTAGAGAAGGAGACTCTACAACCTCTCTGGGCAGCCTGTTCCAGTGCTCTGTCACCCTCACAGTAAAGAAGTTCTTCCTCATGTTGGTATGGAATTTCCTGTGTTGCAGTTTTTGCCCATTATCCCTTGTCCTGACACTGCACACCACCAAAAAGAGCCTGGCCTCATTGATTTGACTCCCACCCTTTAGGTATTTATAAATAGTGATGGGATCCCCCCTCATCCTTCTCTTCTCCAGGCTGAACAGCCCCAGGTCTCAGCCTTTCCTCAATACTGGAAATGCTCCAGGCCCCTCATCTTCTTAGCAGACCTCTGCCGGATTGTCTCAAGAAGTTCCCTCTCTTCCTCTCTTTCTTGAACTGGGGAGCCACAAGGGCACACTGCTGGCTCATGGCCAAACTGTTGTCCACTAGAACACCTAAGTCCTTCCCCACAGAGCTCCTTTCCAGCAGGTCAGCCCCTCATCTGTACTGATACATGCAGTTATTTCTTCCCAGGTGCAGGATTCTGTGCTTGCTCGTGCTGAAGCTCATCAGGTTCCTCTCTGCCCAACTCACAGGTCTGTCCAGGTCCTGTTGAGTGGTAGCAAAGCCATCTGGTGTGTGTATGTGTGGCTGGTGCAGCTTGTCAACACCGCTGTTATAGCATTACCTCCAAGTGGTCATACACGCAGGTGACACTTGAGTGAACTGAATGGCTGCTTCACATCCTGCTCACTGAATACACAGAAACTTCTCCCAGGAGCAGTGCTCTCTGTAGGGTGTAACTACTGAGTTATTCAGCAAAGGAGAACGGTTATCTTATCTTATGGAGATGTGTATACTTGCCAGTTTCATTTTTCTGTTTGTTTTTCTTAGCCTGAGCTAGCGTGTTCCATAACTCAGCTAATTCCTATCTAGAGAGTATCCTGGAGCAGCTTTCTTCACTCTGAAGCTAAAACACTGCATTCACCAACAGCACTGACTGGGTCTGCATCATTAATATCTTCACTGTGACCACAGCAGATAAACAAAGATATGTGCGGATACAGCGATCTGTTGTTTTTCCCTTTTACTTCCTTGTACCAAGGATTATGGCTTGCTTGTTTTAAGACACCGAAAATTATAAACTTCTAGTGCAGCTGATTGCAACAAACACTGTGGGGGAGGATGGAGGGAGGATTCAGTTGGTAAGAGACAGTGGAGGTTTTTTTTAGCAGATAAATATTGTAGTGCATTTGCCTCGTCTTTGAATCACATTAAATATACACACTCTTAAAACACTATTGAAATGTTTGAATGCCAGTGTTGCAAATGAAAATCAATAGCATGCTATTAGGCTCATTATATTGCTGTTATGCATCATTAAAATGTATTTTAAAAGCTTTCAACATAACATGGGAGAGGGGATGAATAAGAAGATGTTTTGAGGAAGTGCAGCACACTTAGAGACGCCCACAAGAGAAACTTTGTAGGCAGCTGGAAAGAAAGCCCTGTAAGGAGCTCAGTAGGTGTAGGAAATAAATGGGAACACCACAAAATGAATGAGACGAAACTGATACAGACAAATCAGTGGAGCTTCACCATTGCTGGAGGAAAGCAAAATCATCAAATACTTATTAGATACATTTGCAGTTTGAGGTTCTCTCTTCGACTATTAAATATCACTATACCACAATGCTCTGTAATGCATCTAAAATATATTTTACCCTCTTGCACAAAAGGACTGTACTAGGTCCTAAAAGCATGTTTAAAAATTAGCATTTCCAAGCATCCTTCTGACCAAATGTCACTTGGAAAAGCGTCACACCATCAGATACTTCAACCTACTTCTTCTCTATCTGGTATAGATACACAGTGAAAAACTTCTGTTCTAATATTTAAATGTCTGTATACGCTTTTAAATGAGTGAGTATGTACACACACAATTATATTCGTTGGAGAGAAAGAGAGGTTCCTTTCTAAAATTCTGAAATGTTCTTTCTAAAGGGAAAGAATGAGAAGAAGGGACTCTCTCAATGTCTGGGAGTTTAAACACGCAAGAGGGACAACAGATTTCCAGTCCCCACACACATACGTTGTTATGCTTTCATACCTGACTGCCATTGCTTGCATTGTTCCTGGCACAGGACCAGAACACAAACCCTCATCCTGCATCTCACCGAGCACTTTCTCACTAAAACCATCAGATCCTGCATTTCTCCTTTCCTTCCAGGAGCCCTCAGTTCCTGTAAACAAAGCAAAGTAACTTTAGACAGAGATGAATATACCCCCCTGCTCCTAGTAGAGCCATTGCCTGGATTTGAGTTCAACACCCTACAGAAACAGAATATGAAAGTCCCCCTTCTCAAGCAACAGCTCTGATCAGCTCTGAATTATTGAACACTTTTTCAGAAAGCAGATTTCAAATTTGCAGTTTAAGCATAAAGCCCTTCCTCCTGCAAAGATTCAACCGATATTGATTTAAGATGAGAACAGAAACAAAGCATAAGCCGAGTCATTGAACCAGGGAACAGAAATAGTGCCAGGTGAGTCAGGCATGCAATTGCAGAGCTTGAATTATAAAAGCTGAATACTCAAAGTTCACAGTGAAGAGTTCCCAAGCAATGTTCACACAGAACACATACTCACCTAGTTTTGAATTACAAATGGATTCTTAAAATCCTTGTCTAATTAAACAAGGAAAAAAGAAAAAACGAAAAAAGACAAATGAAAGGATCATTTTGCTTCAAATCATTCTCTGAAAATGTTTTAGAGTTATCACAGAAGGGTTTCCTAGCCAGAATAAGGGTCTATGCACAGATATATATGCCAAAAGTCATATTGTATGCTGCTTTTATGTTCTAGTATCAAGAAACCGAGTAATTGCACTAACAATGACTTTACATGGGTTGACATTCGAAAACTTCCTTAAAATACAGAAGTGCCACTAAAATTCACAGAAGCGAAAGGATTCATCAACAATCATGTTTGTTTCTGAATGACCATGGAGGAGCACTTACTTATGAAGCCATTGTAAAATGATATTTGGAGTGTTTCTTAAATGTTCTTCGAGTTACATCCAAGAATTGCTTGACATCTTTGAGGTCTGATGAACAAGTGCAGATGTATTCTCATATAGTTACTCAGGAAGGCTTTTAGGCATTGTTAGCATGCCAACATTGTTGATTACTCCAGGAATAATAAATCTGTTTCTGCACTGGTTGTCTCATGTTAGGTTTTGAATTGAAGAGATGAACTAGGAAGGATAACATGCAATGGTCACTAGAAAGCTGGAGATGGAGAGACTCACACAAAAAATACCTTCTCCTTCCCTTTTGGATATGTTGCTATTTAAAATACACTGTAGATGGGCTGGGTCACTTAAATTATTAAGGGAAGGAATTTGTGTACAAGAGAAAAGTCTTGTGAGAATAAACAAAACAATCTGGAAGTGTTCAGATTTCCCCTTTGACTTCAAGGTGTGACTTAATTCCTTCCCACCATGATCTTCCCATGTGAAATGTGGGATAAAAATACACTGGTGGAAGTTGTTTCCTAGCTGAAGTATTCAGCTTCTTTGCTAGAAGAAACTCAAATACTTGTCGTGGAGCAGGTCAATTTAATATAACTTCCTTGCCACTTTTTCTTTCGCCTCCCTTATGCTGTCTTTTTCTGTTGCTCCTTCATTAGTATTCTTTCCCCAGGTGCCCACAATGCAGTTTCTGTTCCTTGGTGTTAACTAAAATACAATAGCAAACAATAACATAATCAATTTGAATAAGGAAAGGAGGAAAAACAAATTCTACAGTTAAACTTCATGGCCTTTCCCTTAGCTTTGCCTGCTAATAGCAAATCAGATTAAGTCAAATCAAATGTGCTCCTTTAGTTACAGATCTAATTTTCCAGCAACAATTACCATTTCTCACAAGATGATGTCAATTTAAACACTAAACAAAGTTCATACTCACAGTGATTTAACTTGAAAAGGTTTATTTGTACGTGTAAAGGTTGTCTGAAATCTGTGCATTCATATTAGCATTTATGAGCCAACAGGACAGAGCTAACAAAGGAGCCTGAGAGTCAGTAATTTAAGTGTAGCCCCAATCCCTTTATCCATCCTTAGGAATTCAAAGCATGATGTTTACTGAGGTTCTTACTCAAGCCTAGCTTAAAGAACAATGGGTAAATTTCATGCTTTTATTGATCATTTAGAAGCTTTTCTATAAACCATCTAAAAGAAACGGAATATGTTCAGCCTGGTCCCAGAGAAGCTGTACTGCAAAGGCAGCAATGTGAACCTTTTCCTTTGCGCCACAGGGCTGTGCTGCGCTGGATTGTCAGCCTGGAGGATCTGGGGGCCCAGCCTTCCTCCCTGCATGCAAAGTGATCCATTTGAGAAGTCCGAGGTATGTCCGAGGACTCCTTTACTTCAGTCTCACAAGCTGTTGCTTCTTTGTTACATAAATGTTGAGTCCAAGAATCCAAGAATATCCTCTTTTGCAGCACATTTACTACACTTCTTGCTTGGGTAATATTTTAGCCCCACCTTTTTCTTAGATTTTTTGCTACTCTGAAATGGTAAACGATTTCCAAACTGTCATGACTTCAGAATCTCCTCTGTCAACCGATGTTTCTTCCCATCCCACTTCCTATAAAGTATTCCATCTTCCAAACCGTTAGCTTTCCTGCTCTGACCAGAAACCTTTTCATTTCATAGAATCATAGAATCACAGAATGGCCTGGGTTGAAAAGGACCACAATGATCATCTAGTTTCAACCCCCTGCTATGTGCAGGGTTGCCAACCACTAGACCAGGCTGCCCAGAGCCACATCCAGCCTGCCCTTGAATGCCTCCAGGGATGGGGCATCCACAACCACCTTGGGCAACCAGTTCCAGTGAGTCACCACCCTCTGAGTGAAAAACTTCCTCCTAATATCTAACCTAAACCTCACATGTCTCAGTTTAAAACCATTCCCCCTTGTCCTATCACTATCCACCCTCGTAAACAGCCGTTCCTCCTCCTGTTTATATTCTCCCTTCAAGTACTGGAAGGCCACAATGAGGTCTCCCCGGAGCCTTCTCTTATCCAAGCTGAACAATCCCAGTTCCCTCAACCTTTCCTCATAGGAGAGGTGCTCCAGCCCTCTGATCATCTTTGTGGCCCTCCTCTGGACCCGCTCCAAGAGCTCCACGTCCTTCCTGTACTGGGGGCCCCAGGCCTGGGCACAGAACTCCAGATGGGGCCTCACAAGAGCTGAGTAGAGGAGGACAATTTGGATAGAAATATTTCAGATGGCTGCATTAGCCACGCAGAAGTAGCTTTCTTTTTTGCTATCTCAGTCACTGGGGAGACATTTTATTGCTCTGACAGCCATTTCTGCAATTCTACATCCATTATTCCAATAAGAACATTATGCAAGAGCGGTGTGCATTTCTGAAATTTATGGGAAAAGGAGAGAGAGCTTTTTCTTTCTCAACAGGTTTCTCCTTCTTGCAATAAATCTGCTCTGCGCAGTCTGTTATTAGCAGCAGGCTGACCAAAAAAGGCTACCTGGGCAGAAGCACCACAGTTCTACTTGACGGTGGATTAGCACCCAGAAAACTGTCCTTCACTTAAGGCACAATTTTAGGCATGATTATTTCTAACCACAAACTTCCTCCCACAAAAAAAATGAACAAAGAAAAGGTTTGCGAGCACACCAGAGGCACAAAATCTGCTGCTCAGTTTCAGGTCAACAGATGAGCGCAACGTACAAAAGCACTGAGGGAAAGAAGCTAAAGGAGGAAAGCTGAATTAATTCCTTGCATCTCTACAGGGATCTTGGAGTTGTTCCCAGGCTTTACTGACAGGGTGCAAGTCAAGAGAACTGTCTCACAGTGAAGAGTTAGTAAGAGATGTGAGATGAAGTGCATAAAATGAATCATTATTCATCACCAGGATCTGATGGGACTCACTCAAGAGATTTATTTCAGCTGAAGGATGAAGATGTTATATTGCAGCGTGCAACCTTCTCATCAAAATGGTCTCAGTAGCAAAAAAAATAGGGGTAGAAAGCGTGCGACCAATCTTTCAAAAGGCCATGGAGAGAATCCAAGAAACTTTAAGTCTTAAATGCAAAAGATAAATACTGTGATGAGGGTGGGGTGGAAAGAGAACGAACCTATCCCTTTTGCAACAGTGGATACTTCCTAACTGTTGCCGCTGAGGAATGGTACGAAAAGTCATTGAGGACAGTTCTTTTATAGCATCTGGTCAATGTTCGTGGCTTAAATAGAGCAAACAATGTGAAAAAGTGAGCAGAGAAATAAACAGGACTCATTGTATAAAGGTATATAAATACATAAACCTGTGGAACACTCACAGTTGAATAAGGATAAGGCAGAAATAGGAAAAGCAGAGAAGGGCAACAAGGATGTCAGAACACAGAATAGGACATCTGTTATGTTATGTGGACATCTGTCCTCAGAAGGGGACATAGCTTAGAGGGGAGCAACTGAGGTGTGCTGTGATAAGAGATGCGCAGAACATGATGAGTGATGAACAGAGTTAAGAAGGAAGTACTGTTTTGAGCAGTATGGCTCTTGAACTGCAGAGATCATTGCCACAGCGTTTTAGGCATGCCAAAAACATAAGCTGGTTCGTGAATCGCTGAAGATGAGCTCAAGGAAGAAATGTTCATCAGGGCCTGGGAATGATGATCATTCAACCTTTGAATTGGAAAGTACCTAAAATGGAGGTGGCCAGAAGCCAAGAGCACACAGGGGAAGTGCCACTCTGTGCTTTCCCTGCTAGATCTTTTCTCTAGCAGTTTCTGCTTACCAGTCATGGACAACAAACTGAGCTAGGTGAATACTGTCCTATGTTCTTGTGTATAGTTATGGACATTTAAAGCTGCAGTTAATCACGTGAGTTTCTTTCATTTAGATCAACAATTCCTATCAGGAAAACTTAAGTTTTGCTGTAATGAGCTATCTCCCAAGTATTCTGTATCCTCGTAACAAACCATATCCCATCCTTTCCTAAACCATCTCTGTAGGAGGTTTAGCAAAGACACAAAAACAGTCACCAGAGCTTTTCCACTCCGCAGACCACTGACATGGTTTCACCTTCTCAATTGATTGCAACAGTTCTTCAGACCCAGAAAAACAAATTCCTCTGACAAGAACAAAGAACTACAAGTTTCTCTGCAGCTTAGCGAAACAGAGGGGAAGATAAGAGTTGGCCAGTTTGGCATGTTCTCAATCCCTCTGTTATCCAGAATGTCTTCCCAAAGACCGAGTGTTCAAGGCAGCTGCCAAAGTTCATCTTTCTACCTATTTTTCCAGAAATCTATTTGAGTTATAATGAATTTTACTTTCCCACAGCAACTTCCTCTCTAAACTACCCAGTTTTCACCTTTTTTGACTGAAGAGGTTTTTGACTACTCCTCTGTATGTGTTGCAAGTAAGGGTAGAAAGCCTTTGTACATGCCCATGCTTTCCCAAGTTCTCCAGCCAGCTCTTCTGCACACCTCCAAAGATTATTTCCTCAGCAATTTGCAATTCTTTTATCTTCTTCCTAAAACTTATAACGTAAGTCCTTGCTGCAGCTGTTAGCACATTGCAAAATCCCAAGGAGATGATCAGGGGGCTGGAGCACCTCCCCTGTAAAGACAGGCTGAGGGTGCTGGGCTTGTTCAGCCTGCAGAAAAGAAGGCTGTGGGGTGACCTCATTGCAGCCTTTCAGTACCTAAAAGAGAGCCTATAAACAGGAGGGAAGTCAACTCTTTGAAAGGGTAGATAACAGCAGGACAAGGGGAAATGGTTTTAAGTTGAAGGAGGGTTGGATGTCAAGGGGGAAGTTCTTTACAGAGAGAGTGGTGAGGTGCTGGAACAGGCTGCCCAGAGAGGTTGTGGATGCCCCGTCCCTGGAGATGTTCAAGGCCAGGTTGGATGGGGCCCTGGGCAGCCTGGTCTAGTATTAAATGGGGAGGTTGGTGGCCCTGCCTGTGGCAGGGAGGTTGGAAATTCATGATCCTTGAGGTCCCTTCCAACCCAGGCCACTCTGTGATTCTGTGATTCTGCGAAGGACTCACTCTTCTGTTTCCTAGTACAAGCTGGCCATGGCAGCAAGCCCAATGGCATCCTCTTCCATTTGCTTTACTATTCTAGCCATGTGTTTTGCAAGCAGACCTCTCAATGTGATCTAGTCAGTCAGTGAGTAGCTGCTCTAACAAGAACGCTTTTAGATTATCCCTTACATGTCTGTAGATCCTGTTATTTTTTTTTAATTATTATTTTTTTTCTGGGGTGGAGGAGGGGGTGTTATTGTTGTTGCTTGTTTTTGCTCGTTTTTCCCATAGCAATCACTGGGCATGAGCCAGCAGTGTGTGCTTGCAGCCCAGAAGGCCAACATTATCCTGGGCTTCATCGAAAGAGAAGTGGCCAGTAGGGAAATGGAGGTGACTGTCCCCCTCTGCTTTGTGCCCGTGAGGCCTCATCTGGAGTATTACATCCAAGTCTCAGTCCCTCAGCACAAGAAGAATGCAGAGCTGTTGGAGCAGGTCCAGAGGGAGGGCCAAGGTGATCAAAGGACAGGCTATCCAGTGGAGACAGGCTGAGGGATTTGGGCTTGTTTAGCTTTGGAGAAGGCTCCAGGGAGACCTCATTGCAGCCTTCCAGAACTTGAAGGGACCTTACAAGCAAGAGGGGGACTGGCTTTTTGCATGGTCTGATAGTGACAGGACAAGGGGAAATAGTGTTAAACTAAAAGAGGGGATATTTAGGTTAGACAGTAAGAAGAAATTCTTCACTGAGAGGGCAGTGAGGTGCTGGCACAGCTGCCCAGAGAAGCTGTGGTGCCCCATCCCTGGAGGTGCTCAAGGCCAGGTTGGATGGGGCCCTGGGCAGCCTGAGCTGGTGGGGGGCAGCCCTGCCCCCAGCAGGGGATGAGGCTGGATTATCTTTAGGGTCCCTTCCAACTCAAACCATTCTAAAATTCTATGTATGTGAAGCCTTTACACCTCTCAGATCTTGTTTTCCTTCCCATTTGTTACCACTACCCTTCAATTTATATTACTTTATAAACCGAATTCCATTTCTGACACCAGAATGGCTCACTAGAAGGCCAAGGTCTTCTGGGCTGTGCAGCCTGGGGGTGCTTATCTGAGGGAACGCAGTCACTGCTTCTGTAAGAACCAGACCACAGAAGCAGTGTCTGTCCTCAGGACCTTCCAAGTCCTTCTTCCTCAGCATGTACCACAGTCTCTGCTCCATGTGCGGTGGCTGGTGGGAACAGGGCCCGAGGGAACAGCATAGAGTTGTCAGGGGAGGGGCAGCTGGGGGTTAGGAAAAGGGTCTGCACCAGACGGCGGTGGGCACAGAACAGACTGCCCAGGGGAGGGGGCACGGCCCCAAGCCGCTCCCCCCTCCTCCCAACCCTCTGCCGCTGGTCACGGTTATCGCCCTGGAGGCGAAGACCCCACTCCGCGGAACAACCACTCCTCCCGAGATGCACGGTGCCAGACTCGCGCTGCTGGACTCCCCCTACCGGCCCCAACGGCCGCCGCGCTCCGGCTCTGCCCCGCCCCGCCCCGCCCCGTCAGGCCCGGCCCAATGGGAGCGCGCGGTGCCGGCCAATCCCCTGCGTCCCCCCGCCCCACCGGGCGGATCGGGCCAATCCCATCTCGCGAGACATCGCCGCGGGCCCGGGAACGGCGGGCCGATCGTACCCCTCCCGCGCCGGGGCGGGCCGTCCCCACGGCTCCGCAGTGCCCGCGCCGCCTTACGGCCGCGCCGTAAAGCGCGGCCGGCGCGACAGCGCGCGGCCTTCCGGTGGCGGGC
>JACDJE010000695.1:32230-164893 GCA_016647715.1 Pavo muticus
CCCGGGGGCGGGGGCAGCCCGGCTGAGGCGGGCGGCGAGGCGGGCGGCGCGGCGGGTGGCGTTGGAGCGGCGGGCGGCAGGATGAGCCTGTCGCCGAAGGAGCTGACGAGCCTGCTGGGCATCGTGTCGGAGGAGGCGGGCGGCAGCACCTTCGAGGGCCTCTCCAGCGCCTTCCACCACTACTTCGGCAAGGCCGAGCACTTCCGCCTGGGCTCCGTGCTCGTCCTGCTGCTGCAGCAGCCCGACCTGCTGCCCAGCCCCGCGCAGCGCCTCACCGCCCTCTACCTGCTGTGGGAGATGTACCGCACCGAGCCCCTCGCCGCCAACCCTTTCGCCGCCGTCTTCGCCCATCTGCTCAACCCCGCTCCCGAGCGCGGCGGCGACGAGGCGGAGCGCACCCCGCTCTCAGGTGCCGGGGGACGGCGGCGGTCGGGGTCAGAGCGGGGCGTTCCGGGCAATGACAGCGGCCGTGCCGTACCGGCGGCGTTCGCGCAGATTTCTCCTTTTGCGCCGCTGTTTGTCGTTGACGTTACTTTTACGATGTGTTCTCCGCACTTGAGGATGCGCCAGGTAGTAATTGTCTCAGGAATCAAGGCTTGCTTCTCCCTTCTCTCCCCGCAGGCTTCTTGCCGCCCATAACCCCGCCCGAAAAGTTCTTTCTCTCCCAGCTGATGCTGGCCCCCCCCAGGGAGCTGTTCAAGAAGACCCCGCGCCAGATTGCTGCGATGGACGTTGGAAACATGGCCCAGTCGGTGGATATAAGCGGGCTTCAGCTGGCCTTGGCGGGTAAGGAGGAGCTGCGGCTCCGCTGCGAATGGAAATGTTAATTGCCGTTTGACTTTGAGGTGCTCCTGTCTATCTGTGTGGAAAAAGTTGGACTAAGCTGTCGTGTATTCAAGCATAGAGAAACTTCAGGTGCAGTTGTGGCCTGGCTATTTTATCCTACTTAGATACATCACTGCCTTACAAATAAGACCAATTTGCAAGTATAGGAAGATTTTCACCTTAAGTTTGATACGCTTTTTTTTTGCGTATCTTTATCCCTTTTTCTCCCTTGCCGTGGTTTTGGTACGAGAGAATGTGAGTTAACTGCTGTGCAGCAGTACAGCAGCACCTGGCAAATAGGCTGCTCCAATTGCATCTTCAGTTTTCTGTAGTCAGATTTGGCAGCATTAGCTCACCGGTGGGAAGTGGTCTGCCTTTACTAGGCTATAAGGAAGAGGAACTCGGTGCTTATTCTTGGGCAGGAGGAAAGGAGCAGAGATATGATTGTTCTGATCGTGTTGAGCAACGAGTTGCATCTGGAGCTGATCTGAAATGGAAAATATTGCTTGGAACAAGTTGCCAACTCGAGCAGTTTATTTAAAGAAAAAAAAGTTTATTTCCTAGGTATCTACAAATGGAACTACTTCAAAACTGACCATCCCACTTCTATCTTTAAACACTGTGGTTTCTCTCTGTGAGATCAGGCACTACTCTTTCTGTCCTGCAGTCGTAGCTTGGTGCTGTCATTTTCATGTAGCACTTGTCACTGATTTTTATGCTCTGCTATGCTGTCCCCTGTTCCCAGTGTCCTCAGCTGCTGTTTCCAGACAGCAGGATCTTTGGGAAGTGCAAATAGAATACCCAAGCATATCTACAAAATGGGGAAACAAACCCTTCTGGTTCTTCTGTACGTCCTGTCTGTATTTTCAAGTCTACTTCTGTGAATTTTAGAAATTTCAGATAACTTGTGACATTGGCACAAGGCCCCTCACTACAAGAAAGACATGGAGACCCTGGAACGTGTCCAGAGAAGGGCAGTGAAACTGGTGAGGGGTTTGGAGCACAAGTCTTATGAGGAGCGGCTGAGGGAGCTGGGATTGTTTAGTCTGGAGAAGAGGAGGCTCAGGGGAGACCTCATTGCACTCTACAACTTCCTGAAGGGAGGTTGTGATGAGGAGAGGTTTGGCCTCTTCTCCCAGGCAACAAACAGGACCCGAGGAAACAGCAGCAAGTTGTACCAGAGGAGGTTTAGGTTAGACATGAGGAAGAACTTTTTCTCTCAGAGAGTGGTCAGGCACTGGAATGGCCTGCCCAGGGAGGTGGTGGAGTTGCCGTCCCTGGCAGTGTTCAAGAGGCATCTGGATGAGGAGCTACGAGAGATGGTTTAGTAGCTTGTGGTAGTAGTGGTGATAGGACGACGGTTGGACTAGATGATCTTGTAGGTCCTTTCCAACCTTGTGATTCTATGTTTCTAAGGCATGTGCGATGCCTTAACAAAGCTTGGAGTGCTGCCACTTATTTTTGTTTGTTTTCCCCTTGGTGCTGTGTTTGCCTTATCCGTGTTAAAGCTAAAACATTGAAGAGAACCACAAAAGCTTGTTTGGATGGATGGGTGCTTTAGGCCACACATTTTAGTCTGTCCCTTTTTATAAATACAAGACACTGATGGCTTTAAGTACAGACTCATTAACAGTGCTTTGAAAAGCTGAACCCTCTAAAAAATGCTTGTATTATTTTCATAATGCAGTAAATGTCATGCAGGATTAACTGTTTGTGAGCCATTGCAGGAACTGTGGAACAAAACAAACTACATATGAAAAAACTTCACGCGTTCTCAGTCTTATAACTGTAGCTCCCTAGAGTAAATACCTTCTATTAGCTTTCTTAAGAGACAGCTGCTGTTGCATTTCTGTTAGTAGTGTGATGCTTCTCGACTGTCTGTGTGCAACGTTTCAGAAGGTCTGCCAGTTCTACAGAAGCTGGCGGTGTGTGTCCCCTATTCAGTATGGAGGATGAAGCCAAGCTATTCACAGTGTGTAAATACTTTGTGTCATGGTGCCTAAATACAGTGTTTGGGGTGTTGTAGTTGCATTGTTTTCCCACCCATTTCACAGAACAGCTGTGGGCCTTCTAAAATTGTGGCCCCTGACATGAATTCAGGCTTTTTTAGAGCAGGATGATCAACTTGCTTTAGAATACACCTGCCAAGTATTCTTGGCTTCTGAACTTCAGTTCAGTTGGTGATGCACTGGAACAGGTTGCCCAAGGAAGTTGTGGATGCCCCATCCCTGGAGGCATTCAAGGCCAGGCTGGATGTGGCTCTGGGCAGCCTGGTCTGGTGGTTGGCAACCCTGCACATAGCAGGGGGTTGAAACTAGATGATCGCTGTGGTCCTTTTCAACCCAGGCCAGTCTATGATTCTATGATTCACTGTGACAACTTTTCTTGTAGGCTTTCCTGTTGAATGTCAGTTGTTGGAATAGAGCATCTTGGGAATCAATATTAAAACTTGCTTTGTTCTATTCTCTCTTCAGTCCACAGAATATCCATTCAATCCTTGATCTATCCTTATAACTTGATGGTGTGTTACTGTATCAAAAGTTGTCACCTTCTGCTACCTGCAGGGACCTGAATTCTGGTGAAGCCCTCGCAAGCGTTTGTCTGCTAACATCCACCTGATGTAAGGGTGATTGGCCTGTATTGGAAGTTGGGCTTGTAATAAATACATTGTAGATCTTTCTGCTAAGAATCAAAGAAAGGTTCTTGTTATCTGTTAAAAGGAAAAGGGAGCCTGATAAAACATCGTAAGTGATTGCATTCAGAGGAGTTGTTTTCTTCAATTTGAAGGTATTGGTTCAAGTTGCTGTGTTCTCTTCTGAAATACAACCATGTTCTAACTAACAGCACTCATCTCTTCCTTCTGCCAGGGGGCTGGAGCACCTCCCCCTATGAAGACAGGCTGAGGGAGCTGGGCTTGTTCAGCCTTGAGAAAAGAAGGCTGCGGGGTGACCTCATTGCAGCCTTTCAGTACCTAAAGGGAGCCTATAAACAGGAGGGGAGTCAACTCTTTGAAAGGGTAGATAACAGCAGGACAAGGGGAAATGGTTTTAAGTTGAGGGAGGGAAGATTTCGGTTGGATGTCAGGGGGAAGTTCTTTACTATGAGAGTGGTGAGGTGCTGGAACAGGTTGCCTAGTGGGGTTGTGGATGCTCCGTCCCTGGAGGTGTTCCAGGCCAGGTTGGATAGGGCCCTGGGCAGCCTGGTCTAGTATTAAATGTGGAGGTTGGTGGCCCTACCTGGCAGGGGGTTGGAGCTTCATGATCCTCGAGGTCCCTTCCAACCCAGGCCATTCTGTGATTCTGCTTACCCTGGCTGCCCAGGGAGGTGGTGGGGTCACCGTCCCTGGAGGTGTTCAGGAACATTGAGATGTTGTACCGAGGGACGTGGTTTAGTGGGGGATAGTGGTGGTGGGTGAACAGTTGGACTGAATGGTCTTGGATGTCTTTTCTGACCTTGGTAATTCTGTGATTCTATTCTCTGATTTTTGAAGCAGTGGAAGTTAGAATTTCAACCCCAGTGTATGTAAGTAAAGGGCTAATTTAGGCTTAAAAAATCAGTGAACTGTAAGACCATAACTTAAACTTTTGTTCTTCTAATTAAGCATCAGTAGTCATTTGAGATGAGAGGATTTGAGGGGATACAAACCAATCAGTGACTTTATACCTATACTGATAGGTGTAAGTTCTAGACTATAGGTGACAAGAATGAGGGACACCCAATATGTCATCTTGTTTTCCTCTCAGAGAACTTATGTTAACCCAGCTGATCCATCCAGGAGCTAAATGATAGAACTCACAAGCTGGAATTTCCAACCAAGTGTACTTTGCTTAAAAGAGATAAGGACAGGGTACTGAGGCTGAGGGCACTACACTTAATTAATCATCCGGATAAGAAGTGGTGTTGATTTCATGTGGGACCAGCTAAGTTGGACTTAAGATTTAATCTGCTACTTAATATCCTCTTTGAGACAGGGAGGGAAGGAACATAAGATGGTACTGTGTGGTGGGCTCTTGGCTTTTGTGCATGTTGTTGGGTTTTTGTTGGTTTGTTTTTACCAAAGTAATAGAAAACGTGGTTCTCACTAATACGGAGAATATGGAAGGACAGCCCTTAAGCCTTCAGATACAGAAGAATGAGAGATTGTGACCTAACACTAATATCTGACAGTGCAAGCACTGATTGGTTGTGATAGTTTTTTTGACCACTCTTTTTCACGTCATCAGCTTTATGTGCTAAATTTAGTATTACTTTTATGTACCTTGCTTATGTTCTGTAATTTGGGTTTTAGAGGGACCCTTTTACAGGATTGCTTCATAGCTGTACCTGTAAAATCCTGTATCAATTAAACTCCAATGCAGAAGTAGCTCACGCGGTGCCACTGAAGTGTGTTGGCTAAATCTGAATAGGTGACTTCAGTTCTAGTATGACCCTTATCATTACAGAGAGTAAATGCATCTCTGCAGATTGCTCTCTTCATTGCTCTGAGAAATGATTGCAAAACTAGATGAGTTATGTGAACTCTTTCAGGACTATCACGTGAATGTACTTATTTGCTTTTAATATCAGATTGCATCAGGTACTTAACTTCTTAAAGTCAAGACTGTCTGAGGTTCATTTACAGCGAGAGCGGGGCTGGTCTCTTCTCACTGGTGACAGGTGACAGGAGGAGGGGAAACGGCCTCAAGTTGCGCCAGGGGAGGTTTAGGTTGGATATCAGGAAACACTTCTTTACAGAAAGGGTTGTTGAGCACTGGAATAGGCTCCACAGGGAGGTGGTTGAGTCACCATCCCTGGATGTGTTTAAAGACTGTTTGGATGTGGTGCTCAGGGACATGATTTAGCAGAGGGCTGCTTGAGTTAGGGCAGTATGATGAGGTTGTGATTGGACTCGATGATCTTTAAGGTCTTTTCCAACCTGAACTATTTTGTGCTTCTATGATTCTACTTCCTTATCCTTGCTGCATGCCGCTGCCCTTCTTCGGTCAGCTGGCATTCTGAATACTAGCAAATACAGTACTAGATTTCATGTTGTTATCTGTTGTTGGTTTGGCAGCTCAAAAACTTTTGCCTCACTTCTCGCATTCTGGCACCTCTCTTTCAATGTCATGCTTTAATATTGTGGACTGACCTTCTTGCAGAGCGTCAGTCTGAGTTGCCAACGCAGAGCAAGGCCAGCTTCCCCAGCATCCTCAGCGATCCTGACCCAGATTCTTCCAACTCTGGTTTTGACAGCTCTGTCGCCTCCCAGATCACTGAAGCATTAGTGAGTGGACCAAAGCCTCCTATAGAAAGTATGTATGCTTTCACATCTTTTTGTTTAACTCACGATGTGCTGTATTGTTATTCACCTCCAGATGAAACGTAGTGTGATTCAAAAATATTTTCAGGGTATGAAATGAAGATGAATGAAGCAGTGCAGAACTGTATTAAACTGCCTCCAGATCGGACTCCATCATGTTCACATTTCCAGGCTTTTCAAAATCTGGAGTCTGTCTCAGTCTGTTAGCCGTGTTACTTGATGCTCCTCCTCAACTCGTAGCCCCTCGCACTAAGATCTCCACTGAGGAATAAATACTTGTCTGGGAGGAAAACAAGACCATAACATGCTTCCCAGTGTTGTTATAGCTTAAAAAAATTGAGGACCTTGGAGATATCCTTGTACTGAAATAAAATTAAGCTTGAAGTTCAAAACATCTCACGTTGTTGTCCCTTTTAGGTCACTTTCGGCCAGAGTTTATTCGTCCACCACCTCCGCTCCATATATGCGAGGATGAATTGGCGTGGTTAAATCCAATAGAGCCAGACCACACAATTCAGTGGGACAAGTCAATGTGTGTTAAAAACAGCACTGGAGTGGAGATAAAAAGAATTATGGCAAAAGCTTTTAAAAGTCCCTTGACTTCCCCACAGCAAACACAGGTAAGTATCGTGCAATTTTCTGCTTAAATTGGTTTTCTAACAGGCCGTCTATTAAGCTTACTTGTTTCCAGTTTCAGTTATCCAAGTTTTCTAATTCAGATTTCTGTAACGAATTGGTAAACGCCGAGTAATTTAAGTTCTCAAAACCCAATGCTTTTGGTTAGGGTATGTATGAGCAAGATAAGTCTTTAAGCTTCATAGCGTTGACTGGATGTAGTTAAAGCTGATCAGTGAGTGGCACTGATATTTTCCTGTGTGTGGAATCTTTTGATAACCAGGTTGCTTATGCTTCTGTGGAAGCTTTTGTTAAGAAATTAATTCAGAAATGCCAACACTGAATCTTTGCTCAGTTTGGTAACACTACCCCCTTCACTTCAGTGGGATTTGAGATAGTCATTATGCTAGCACTGTAGAATGTGTGACATACAGAACTCTTTCTGACAAAAATGAACTTTAAATTGAGTTTTGTTTTTTTTTTCCACTGGGCAGAAAAGTAAAGAAGGACTTTATTTTTTCCTTCATTGCCCACTATCAAAAACTACTAAATGCCTTGGTAAAGGTTTCCTTATCATAGAATCATAGAGTGGCTTGGGTTGGAAGGGACCTCAAAGATCATCCAGTTCATTGGCACAGTTGTCTGTAAGTGGAAGTGTTAAAGAAATATACCTGCAGTATATTTCAATAGAGGCATCTGTAGATTTACCATTTTCCTCTAGTCTAGATGTACTATAGCTGTTATTTCAAGCTGCAATGTGAATAATTAAGAAGAAAATAATTCAGGCTTCCTTTTCCCCTTTACAGCTCCTTGGAGAACTGGAAAAGGACCCCAAGCTTGTTTATCATATTGGTCTCACTCCTGCCAAACTGCCAGACCTCGTTGAAAACAATCCTTTAGTAGCCATCGAAATGCTGCTCAAACTGATGCAGTCCAGTCAGATAACAGAGTATTTTTCAGTCTTGGTCAACATGGACATGTCCTTACACTCAATGGAAGTTGTCAATCGGTAAGTGCTATCTCAGATCTAAGAAAGCTTCCTGAAGTTTGTAAAATGAAGACAGTCTACTGAGCAGTTCAGTGATTGTGAGGCTGGCTGCGGGGCTGTAGCTAGATGCATTCCAAAGAACTCCAGAGGTAACAGAAATAACAGGAGCTGAAGAAATCACCAGTAAAGGAGAAGAGCATCAAACTCTTTTCCATCTCAATTTCTCAGTTGTTTTGCTTTAAATACTCCTTTAAGAGTAGGACTTAATGTGCTTTAACTAATCCCTCAGAGGAACGCAGCGCTATGGATTTGTAGCTGTCTGCAACTACTGCATTGTCTGTTTCTCTCATAAAGGCTTTATTTGCTTTTTGTGAAGTTTCTTCTTGTTGGTGTCTTTACCTAAAGGAAAAAAAGCTCTCATTTTGGTCCAGATTAAACTTATAAGATTATGTATCTAAGAATCAACCTCACCTCTAGTTTGTCTTCTTTTTCAACTCGGATAGCAGTTGTGTTTTATGGGGACATCTGGAAAGGCAGGTTTTGACCCTTAAGGTATACTGGTGTGGAAGATGCAGGTTGCAGTGGGACAGGGGGCAGTTACTGTGAGAAGCGTCTGCAACAAATTACTGCCACAGAGCTGTTTGCTTAAACAGAGCTTGCATTCTTCATGCAGATTAAGTAAGGTATTACTGTCAAATAGCCATCCTGCTTTATGCTGATGCCCTGTCTTCTTTGGAAGTGACTCCTGCATGTAGATAAAACCCCTTTTCTGAACAGAACGCTAGCACTTGAGCTGCCTGAGTTTTCCCATTGAATCCCAGCAATCTAGAAGAGTATAGCTTTCCTGCATTCTTCCATTGCTGTGGTGATTACTGAACGTGAACTGTGAAATCCAGCCTCATTCATCAGTCTCTTTGCAGTTGAGCTGAATCACACCTCAAATATCATATGACAAAAGAATCCCATGTGCCACCATACTGGTGAAGAATTAAGCAGTTAGGGCCCTGTTGGTGGGGGTAATCATTACAACAGGGAAAAACAGTGGTAAGAAAACAGTTCTTATTCCTGTCTAGGATAGCTGCAAAACTGGCCAGGCTTGCTGGCTTTTTCCACGGCTACCATAGGAAAATTTAGATTTGAAAGTAGTAAGGAAACTGGTCCTTAGATGCATAAAACAGTTATGCTGGTTGTATCCTTCAGGGAGGAACACCTGGATTCACTGAAGTTCCAGTATAGATTAACCAAATTATATGAAGAATCTCGGTACTCAGGCAGTATGGAGGATTGAAATTATATTGATTCACTTTTGTAACTTACAGCAAATGTTTGTATTAATGTCAAATATACTAAAGCCCAAATATAACTACTCAGCTTCTGTACTGTGTTGGGTTTAAAAAAGAAACATGATCAGCAATAGATTAATATCGCAGGTCTAACTCTGTTCTGCAATGGAATCATTGAATCTATGGCTTCATAAAGTATTTGGTACCTTTAATTTGAACAGGCTTACTACTGCAGTTGATCTCCCTCCTGAATTTATTCATCTTTACATCTCCAACTGTATCTCCACTTGTGAACAGATTAAAGACAAATACATGCAGGTGAGTGCTCTACTAAACTGGTTAAGAAAAAAGATCCTGTATCTCGCTCTGTGTAATACATGCTCAGACTGTATAAGAGTGATAGCATTGTAAGTTATTCTGTCCTTCTGCTTCTTTCTTCCTAAGCATTAAATGGTTAATTTCTGCTTTGTTTTGAGCTCTGAGGTTTTTTTTCTCTGACGTATGTACATCAGTTCCATACCTTTTGAGGTGATGGTACTCATGTAGAAGCCTTCCCCTTCAGTTCTGCCTATTACTGACCTACAACAGCTTGCGGATATCAAAGACCTAAAACCTCTTTTCTACCCTCATAATGTGATAATTCTCTGCTTCCCAAACCCATCTTTCTTCCTTAGTTCCAGTATACAAGCTGTAGCTGCTTCACAGGTCTTTATCCCCCTTGCAGCTGTTGTCTGCATGCTGCATGAGGTACTCCTTCTATCCCAAACTGCTCCCATTCATTTCACCAAGTGCCCAGTAGGTCTTGTTTTCCTGGATATGTTTTTAGTGAAGAACAGTTCCATGCTTAGTTCACATCAGGCTTGGTGAGTCTTGACCAATTCCTCCCTCAGCTTTCTTCCCTCCTTACCGAAGGACTGCAGCCTCATTAGGCTAGTGCAAAGCAGCCATTACTTTCCTTTAAGCTTTTTGGTTTCTTTCTTTAGTGCCTTCTGTAGCTCTCCTATATCCTTAGGCTGCAGAAACCTAAAGTAAATGGGATACAAGTGCACCGTGGTTTTAGACAGCAGCAAAATCCCCTGTCATGGTTGTCATCTGGAAAGGCACAGAGAACAACCACCTGTTAGGTTGTTTTGGTGGCAGCTTGAAGCAGTTCTGCTTTGGGACTTTGCCAGATACGCATGGATAATGCTGGCCTGTGACCTGCTGAATAGCTGGGCCTATTACATGAGGTAGCAGAACAGGAAGATAGAGCTGTGCTGTGGCTGAGAACATGCTCAGCACCATGTTCTACTCTATGGTGTGTTAGCAGCTGTGCTTCAGCCACAGGGGACCAAAAAGGGGGAACAGAGGGCTAAGGAGCACATTCTGATCACCAAGTAGCATGCAAGGCTTGGGGGATGTCACTTCTGTTAATCCTGCAGGAGGTCTCACAGCAACTGAAACACAAGATGGTTTGAGATGTCCCTAGTCGTGACAGCATCTTAGGCTATCATCCCTTCTCTCAGGACTTTGTATACAAGGTTACATAGTAAAGAAATGAAGTATGGTGCATATGTGAATGCGATGTATCATTTGTTCATGGGATTAATCTTGAAAGCACCTGTATCCGTACTGTAAAGCAGAGGAGTCCACTTTTAAATACAGTAATAATAGGAGAGGTAGAAGGGCACGAGCAGCATGTTCAAAGCTTGGGAACAAGAGGACTGCTGTATACTCCTGAAAGGGCTGCTGCATTGCGGAGGGCCAGCGTGCTGCGCTAGCTGCAAACATGTATGAGGATTGTGAAACCACCTCTCTTCTGTTTCAGAACCGCCTGGTACGCCTTGTTTGCGTCTTTCTTCAGTCTTTGATCAGGAACAAAATTATCAATGTACAGGACTTGTTCATAGAAGTGCAAGCGTTCTGCATTGAGTTCAGCCGGATCCGAGAAGCCGCTGGCCTTTTCAGATTGCTGAAGACCCTGGACACTGGGGAAAACCCATCAGAGACAAAAGCTTCTAAATAAGACTGCGCTGTCAGTGGAGGGGAAAAAGCCTGTCAGCATTCTGTACCAATTAATTGTATATTTCAAACTGAAATCACTGGATTAATAATGTAATACACTATAAATAGCATTTTATGCATTTAAACAATAAATGTTTTTCTCAGATGCGTGCTTGAGTTTGGATGTTAGACTTGACATTATGGACTACAGGTTGAATTCCAGAGGTTGTATTCATGTGCTGAACTAGAAGCTCTCATCCTAGAGAGGAATGTAAATGCTACTTCCCCTTCCATGTTAAATTCAAATTCATACTGCTACTCACTGTCTCTGTGTCCAAAACTGTTTACAAATAGCTGAAGGCAACCGGTATCCAAATAAGTAACTTCAATTCATGTCCCTTCTTTGCTCTTTAAGGCCTTCTCAAAAGCAGATGCAGCTTCTAATGAGGCACATAGTTCTCAGCAGGTAAGGGAAAGTCTGTCTTGGTGTTTAGAATAAGATAACAGATAATCTTTAATGCTTATGATGGGAGTGTGTTGAGGTGTGAGCTGTAGGCTCAAAGCAATATACTCTCTCCTCCACATTAATGAACCTTTCCAGAATACTGGCTTATATCATCAGTAGTTGAAGTACCACAACAATTTCATGCTTTTGAGAATGCTCTGCTGTGGAGAAAAAATGGCCCCATTTCTTCTGTAAAAACTGAAGTCATATAAGCCTGTTCTCACTTCAGAACTTACACAGACACTTGTTTTGTGGCTACCAAAATTAAGATAACCTCCAGCCCATAGTATAAAGTCAGAGACTAAGTGCTGGGGAAAGCAGGGAAAGGGTCAGCTGGAGTCTCATTTTAAATTGATGGTGAAATAAGTGCTGATATTTAAGCCCTCAAATCTGAGAAAAAAAATTGAGAAGAGAGCTAGTCCTAATTTAATGCTGCTTGATAACCAAAAGCTGTTTTTATAGTTACAGGATAGCCATAATAATAATCTAAATCTGCTTCTCAGATTTTTATGAAGCGGAAGATTGATAATGTAAGATCAAGGCTTTTGGTGGTATCTGAGTACTGCCTGTTGCTAAATTCCTTGGATTGATGGGATTTCTCCAATCTATTTTCCACAACATAATCTTTTTGTAAGACGTCCTGTAAGAAGTTCTCTCTAGGCACTGGAGGATGAGACTGCTATAGTTTAGTTTCTCAGGGTTAGGATGGCCAATTAAGTAGCATTTCTCTGTGCTGAGGTGCAGATGCTGGGGCCGCTTTTATCCTTCCAGAAATTATGTTTAAGAACTCCCATAACACACACCCTGTGTTTCATTTGTTATTAGTGAACAACACAGAAATCTTTTTGAGCTGTTATTTTGTGAAGGACTGGATCCAATAGGAGGAATCCACATTTAAGCAGAGTAAAGGTGAGAGGAAGGAGCAGCTGAAGTGAAGCCTTACAGACTGACCACAATCCCCATTGCCCCTTGGCTGCTCAGGGCAGGAGGTGGAAGAATGGGGGAGAAAGGACTGAAATAGGCTGAGAAGGGCAAGGGAAAGGAGATTATGTTTTTTGTTTTGCCTTTGTTTCTCATTAACCCTAACTGTTTCTAGTTGGGAAAAAAATCTTCCCAAAGTCAAGTCTGCTTTCTTTGCCTGTGACTATGATTGGAAAGGAATCTCCCTGTCTTATTTTCTTCCCCTCTCGTCCAGGAGAGGAAGCAAGAGAGCAACGTAGCGGGCCTCCAGCAGCCAGCCAAGGTCAACCCACCACAGCTCTGTTTACACACGTATAATAAAGAAAACTCTGAAGTTCCTCAGAACATTGCTTTTTAAAAGGCCTGTATAATTTATTACGGAATTTGAGCTTTTAGCCATTAAGTTACATCAACAATGCATAACTTGACATTCTTATAATTGTACATACACAATGGAAAAAAACAACAGTTTGGTGCTTAATCCAATCAATCAACGCAACCAAGTTAGTACAAGGTTACCATAAAAGCTGATTGTCAATAGTTGTTGACAAAGACTAGCAAGTTCAAGTGGTTATCTGTGCACTTGTGTTTCTAGTAGAAGTGAATTCAAAGTTTTGGACTTAAGCTTCAGACCAATGACATGATGGCAACTCACATTATTTTGCTGTTGTCAATTCGGAAGGATATGCTCATTTAAAAATGAAGTATCATTACCGTGTTTCAGATGGTGAAAACTAGCTTCAGGTCCAATGGAAGTATAACGAACAGCTTCCAGGCAATGCATTCTTCACACAAACACATGCAATCGTAGAGACATTCTACTTTTAAACTTTCTCAATTCGAGTTTAGCAATACAGAAGGATATCCAAGGAGAGAGATTAGGACCCATACTGAACAAAAAACAAAAGCCACCAGCTTGATTTGTGCATGTTTAATCTACAGTTCCAATTCCCAAATCTTCACATGTCACCTGTGAGAGAAAAGAACAACTAGTAAGGATCAGCGTCAAGGACAGAAAAATTACTGCTGTCCCTTCTCATTTCATACATTGTAGTTCTGCATGGCTCTACTATAAAAGTACATCTCGACTCTAAGAGGAGTTGCCCTGCCCTCCTCCTCCATCTCAATGGCTCATTCCCTTAGCCCAGCTCCACACCTCATCCTATTACACGGTAAAGATACACAGCTTCCTAGCTTGTCAAAAAGCCACTTGGATGGATTTATTTTTCTACCATTTAAGCTGAGTTAGTTTATCACACTCCTAAATTTGAATGTGAGAGCCAGAACAAAGTGAACAGTTGAAGCATAAAAGGAAAACTGGGAAAGGCCACTCTTCTCTTCTTGTATCAGCAAGCTGTTCAATTGGTTTGAGGCATCTTGTGAAGTCTCACCCAGACTGGTAGGTGAAGTGAAACGTGGAAGAGAACAGTCTCTTGTCAAGCTACCAACATCAAGAACACCATTCCCTCCAGGTTAACCTCATGAAATAATGACAGCTATCCCCCTCTACTATGTTTCAGTTCCACCTCTCCTTATAGTCAGTACTTCCTTAACAACCTCAGCATATTTGTCCAGCACAGAAATGCTGCATTCAGTACTTAGTGCTTTGGACTTCAGCTTCAGACTAAAGAAATGACAAACTCCAGCCAAAGACATCCAACCTCTGACAACTACACATATGACTTCCCCACTCAGAAGATGATCAAGATCAAGCCCTTATAGCTCTTTTGAGCAAGAATTCCCCATTTTACTGAACACTAGGATTCTGATGTGTACCAAGGCCACATATTTATGGCATAGCTGCACTTATTGATTCACAGTGCCCTTAACTTCAAGTAATGATTGGTACTGCTAACAGCAGCTGTCTGTCTAGACTTACTTAGACAAGTTTGTTTTTATGGGGCAGTTACATCATCAGCTCAATATGTTATCCCATTTATTGCCACAATCATGTAAAACCAACATTTTAGCTTCTGATGGAGCTTATCAAAACCTGTGAGCATATATCCCACTTGTCTCAAGCACCCTTCGAAGCACAGGGATAGAAGGGGACAGCCATCACCACACACATGCTGGGCTCCTTTGCACAGCTACTACTGCCTTGCCTTACAGAAAACCCAGAAAGCTGGGCAGAAAACCAGAAGACCACCCCCTAATCAAGAAGTCAAAGAAAGATACTTTGCACACTTCCCTAAGGTTGCTGCAACAGTATTTCCCTATGCCCAATTATATCCCTGAATAGGAAAGAAATTCCTTAAGTGCAATAAGAGGCCAGCTTTGGCAGGAACATACAAGCACCCAGTTAGTTAGGTAGGCAAGAGTTTAAAGACATTCTCACTGCGATTAAACCACCCCACAACTCCTCCGGCATGCCTTCTCTTAAGAATCTAGCACTGACTACTGGCAACAGGATGACATTTGTGCATTTGGCAGTAGTGCCCAGCAGAAGGAGTTACTGCTATCTAATCAAATACTGCAGATAACCTCATCCAAGCACTGCTCGAAGCCCATTTTTGCTTAGAAGAATGCAGCCTTGATTAGAGGTAGTTAGTGAAGAAAATCCAAATTGGCTAGTTAAACTGGTACCGCTGCTAATTTAACTCACAGTTAAGATGCATTTAGATTTGAAATGTCTACAGTTCATTTTCTTCTCGCCAACAGGTCTAAAAGCTGAAGCTAGGTTTTGAAAAAATTACTATTAATTCTTCAATTTAGCATTTTTAGAACATATTAATAAGTTTTTTTTAAACACTGAGGGGGATTCAGTCTCACTTTAAACACCAGCCCATTTGATGTTGGTCTCCTTTTAAAATCTCCTGCACAAGTTTGCTCCCTAACAGTATAACTAGAAGTAATGAAATCATACTAATGAATACTATCCCAATGAAATTCAACATCCTGTAAGTACATTCTTTGGTCCTGCTAGGGATTTTCCCGCTTATTTACTCAACACTGCCCAGTGTGGCTGAGTATTTCATCATATCCACTTCATAACCACACCACATGGATGCCCCCAGCCACCATGGAGGATTTCAACAAAATGTAACAAAGGGACAGATCTCAGAGAAAAGCCCTTGCATGTTTTATGAAAAACGTGCAGCTAGAATGAGAACCCACAATACATACAGCATTAGCTCATGCATTAGGCAGGAAATAGCCTCAACGGAGAGGCCATTATAGATTCTCCAAATGGTGGGGAAGGAAGTTAAAGGACATCTACCCTACCATACGTAAAATCACATATATATAATCTGGGTACCTGTATTTACCCTGAGCTGCCTCCACCCACTTACTCTAAATGGTCTGTTTCAGTTCTAACCATATGTTCCTAAGCCTATTGCTTCTGCTTTAAGTTCCATAGACTGACTCCTCCCTGTTCTTTATTTTCACACTGCCACTATTTTGGCTGAAGTACGTAAGCTTTCTGAGGTCAGACCAACATTCGCTTCGGACAATTTTGTCATTGTGCTTCCACGGAGAGCAAACTGCTTTTTGGAGGCACTGCAATTCGGCCTTTTATTGTCATCATTCCTCAGCAGCGCAGCTATGACAGGCTATGCACAAAGACTCCTGTGACATTTGGCATGAAACAGGTATAGTGACAGCAGCAGATGAGTTCCAGGAGCCTTTAATAGCAAAGTGCACAAATAAAGTTGTCAACACCTCAGATTTTCTAAGCGCACTTGTCAATTTGCAGGTTCTCTACCCTTCCTTCCAGATTTCAGCTTCAGTTCTAAACCAAAGCTTTCTGTTTTAGAGTTAATTGCTTAAAAGTTAAAGTACTTACCACAGTTCTCCCCTCCAGCATGAATACTGCACTGCAGATATCAGCAAGATACGACCCACAGATTAACAAGACTTCTCTTGGTAATTCCTCTTGGTTCCTCCTTGAGCTAGAGTTTAAACCCTCTCAACATTTACTAAAAGAAACAATGTTCAATTTTGTGTTAAGGAAGAGGGAGAAGACTTAGTTTATAATGTTGAAGAGATAGTTGAAAAGGCAGTTCTGGAAACGTTGATAGGCTTCTTTTGGAGACAAGCGTCCCCATACAACGTTTGTTTTAGTTGTGGGCTGTTTTCCTATTTGTTCAGTTTCGGAGATGCTTGGTCAGTCATATTCCGTTCTCATGTGCTTCTTGTAAGATAAAGGCATCACAAAAACTTGCACCTGCTGGTGACATCAGAACTACAACCTGATAATTTTCCAGTAAACCTAAAAATTGCACTCCTACAAGGAAGAGGCAGATTATCATCAGTAAGCAAGCATTAACAGGAACGTTTTGAAGGAAATTTAGGATGAAACATCTGCCCTGCAAAGTAGAAGTTCAGACTGTATTTCCCCAGATGAAATCTCTCATTTCTGGAACACTCATTCTAAACTGAAGAAAAGTTATTGCTTCTACTGAAGCTCAATATAAGTTAGAAAAAGAATTGCATATTTTCTTAAAAACATTCCAAATGTACATGTTAAAAACGAAATGCACTCTGAAACAAATGTCCGGTAACAGACACCGTTTCAAGCAGCCTGTAAGAACAGCTTCACCCAAAAAAATTGAGGAACATAGCACATTCAGAACACGACAATGCTAAAATCCTAAGCGATTCATTTAATACCCTTATTAAGTAGTGTTTTAAATATACATATTTCTTTACAAAACAGTTTAGCAATTCCCTATACCGCTTAAGAGTATATAAATATTTGAATAAGAGGTCATACTGGGAGATGTCTGGGTTTATGTTTACTCTCGGATGCTTCAGGTTTCACAGGTGTTTGACTATAAGGCACAATACTGCTAATCTGAAAGAAAGGGATGAAAGCTAGTGACAAACCCAGTCAAAACCACTACTATGGAATCTCCAGGAGAATTCTAGCATCTCTACATAAAGAAAAAGCGTTAGTAGATCCTAAGAAACAGTTCCAATTTGCACATAAAGATGGGAGCAGGAATAAGAAGGAATTAAAGTCTTATAAATAGACTAATAAATACATTTTAGCCATAGTTAGCCCTTTACCTCTGTTCTACTGAGTTTAAGATTGAAAGAGGTAACCAGTGTGCATATACCTATGTAAGTCTACATGCTCAGCACGTGAAGACCACCTAGCACAACCTATTACTGCCAAATTCAGCATAAAAAGCTAGTGAGACAGAGTCTCCTTTTGCTCTCAGTGGAAAACATTACAAGATCAATCAAATTAGGATTTATTATACGTACGAAAGTTGCAACTACTAATTGTTTCAAAGTGGATATGTAATATACCCATTAAGTTAATTTCTTCAAAGGTTAGATTGAGTCTTCTTTAACAATGCCCTTCTCCAATTAGAACAGATCAGAGCTTTCAAAACATTTTAATTGTTGTAGCCTTGTAAGTGTTCTCCATATATACATGCTGAACATGAGTAGTGCTTCCAAAATATTTATCCATTAGACATTCTACACCGTCTCACTGCCTCGTCTTCATCTTGTTACAGCCCTCTGAAACACAACGACATTGTAGTAATGCTTACAGAAAAAGGGTTATTGCATCTTTTTATAGGATGAGACATCCAGAGGAAGTTTTATAAAATCCTCTTGTGTACAAAATTTTTAGTTATTAGCCCTTTTGGAACACCAGCTAGAAAAGTTCAGAAGGTAAAATAATTTACATTGTTATTTTTCCATTAACCAGACAAAAGTTCATACTACTTAAATAAAAAATAGTTCTTCAACAATCTATCCAAGGGTATCTTCCGTGAAGCAGCTCAGTGGGAATTTCCATTAGATAGATGTTCTCCATGCCGGTTATTACTGACAGCCACATCTAGAAGTCAGAAATCAGAAGAAAATTTGTTTCTAGATTCATCTTTTAAATTGCCTTATATAAATTCTGGGAACAAATTAAAAAATCATGTATATATAAGGTTCAAGACGCTCTACATAAATAAACAGTGCTTTGGGAAGACTGTATCTCCTCCCTCCCCAAACATTTATTTTCCAATCTTAACAGGACTGCCTCAGGATCCACCTGCCTGTGTTTTGTGAACATCAGTACAAACACCACTCAATCTGCTCTGCAGTGCAATACTAAGACTACTACCATCATTTGGAGAAAGCCATCTTCCAGTGCCAATAACGGCACCAAGGATTATGAAGTGATAAACCGAATTATTACTTACCAAGTAATGCTGTGGTTTCACCTGCATCCTCTTTTAAACTGGTACACTGCAATACAGATTCACTGGTAGAAGAAGCTGACAGTTCGCTTACTTCATTTCTATCATCTTCTTGCAAAGCAATACTCAGACTTCCAACTGAAACACTGCCACTTATTGATTCGGGTATTGGAACTTCAAGTGCATCTTCAGGGTCCCCCTTCAAAATTAAAATACATTAACTGACACTTCTGTCCACCATTACACATCAAAATTCTTCCATACTATCACTTCATATCTTCACCTTAGTGGAAAAAAATGACTTTTTCAGCTAGTATTGCCCATCCACTCATGGGTACAGTATTTAGCAGTGTCTGCTTCAAATGTCAATGTCAGATTCCCAAAAAACTCAGAAAACCAAGAGTGGCAATGGCAGGAGTCAACCCATCCAGCTGGAGTATGTCAACACTTTAGCAACAGTACTGATGCAGTCTGGTTAGGAGCACACTCAGCACGTATGAAGTCCTCACCGCACAAACCTACTGATTATACAGAAGATTATATAAACTCCTGTTTTTTCACAATGGTAGTTTGGAAAGTTGCAGCTTGTTTGTTTTTTTAAACTGGAGTAAACAAAAGTTTGACATAGGAAGAGGCTTCTCTCCTCTTCTTCCTCCAGCCTAACTTTAAATGCTGGTCTGAAAAAACAGAAGTAATGCCAGCTCCTCACTTTGCAGAAATAAAACAAGCAACATGAGCAAAGGAACTTATTTCATCTGGAGGACAACATAAGCTACTTCTCATAAACCAATTTTTAGGACGGATTAAAGTCCTACATGCACAATTCTATTCCTGAAATTGAACCTTAAGCTATTGCTATTAACGTAATCACACTATTTAAATGAACAAGTACAGTGCAGTACAAGTAGCTCTTCTGTGGGCTACAGAATGACCACTTCCCCCCTCCTCAAAAAATCAGCGAAGGCCTGTCTTAAGAAATTCTGTGCTGTTCCTTCCTTTGCTATTAGAACAGCACACTCTATAGCACACTCAATTTTAATAAGCTGTAGAACAATTACATTTGAACACAAGTTGAGACACACGTGATACTAAACTCCAAAGGGTGTGAGTGTCAGGGAAAAGATCAGTGATTTTTTGTTTTCAGAACTTCAGCAGCTAAGTAAGCACTGAAGACAGAAGATTCAACAATGCTCGCCTAAAGCAGGAAGTCAGACATGCTGAACTGCAGTTCTCTTTTTTCATAAGTAGTAGTAACTAGTCCACTAAGTACACAGTTTACAAAACACAAGGTAAGTAACAGGACTTCCTGTCTTCTTTTTACCGTAAGTATTTAAAAATACGGAAACATCTGAAGCGTTTACCATAAAAGTGAATTCAGCCTTCAGACTCTTAAGAGACTTCTGTAATAAGGCTGCACATTCACGTCTGTTGTTACAAGTCAGCAAGCACACTACTGAAAGAGCTGTCTTGCTCTTCACACTTCTTTGCACACATCAACAAAACATTCACACAATCGCTCTGTGTATCAGATTGGACAACCGGTATGAGGCTGAAGACCAAGCTAGAAAAAAAATAACTGAATGCTATCTCACACTACTAATTCCAGTGCAACCTGAATGGCTGAGAAGACATTTCCTCCATTCCACCAGAAAAGAGAACTGGGCTTCTATGTTTAATACAAACTCATTCAACCTGCTACCAATATTTTTATCTAACAAGCAGAGGGGTCATTAATCCTCTTGGTTAGTGTGGTATCAGTACCCCTCACAACAGCAGAGATTCAAAGGAATAGAAGTGTTCTGAAGACTGAAGCGTTTCAGCTTTGAGACCATATACAAAAAGATATAACCTTTTACATACAACACAAGTTATGTTAACATCAAGACTTGAAAACAAGCAAGAAGCAAGCTATTAACAATAGTAATGTAGTTATTTCATATGAGAAGATTGCAACTCTTGGATAAAGCCTGACTTGTTATACAGAACCACCATAATTTGGTGGGTATGCATATACACATACAATGTAATATGTATATACACACACACTACATAGCAGGAGTATTGCCATCCTTCACAAAACAAAGAAGTCAACCATATACCTGCTAAGTCTCTGTAATGAAATAAGAGAGAAGCTAGTCATAACGCAGACCTAGCCAATGAAAGGAAGGCCCCTGAATCCAAGGAACACCCCTCTTCCTGAAGGTCTCTGCAGATCAGTAGAAGAGAAGAGGTACATTCGTGTCTAAGGCATCTTAATGGAACTCAAGACTATTTATCAACAATGACCAAGTAACCTACCGCATGTGTCTTCATCTCTCTTTTCTGGTGCTGTCAGGAAGAAATGAGAGCACATCATTTTCTCTATTTAACCAATTTCCAATCAATGTCTTTAGGTAGGTTCTCAGTAGTGCCTCATTTACAGGGATAAAACACTGGGTATATGTGGAATTATATATAAATGTGCTCAAATCGTATGAAAATTATACAAAATTTATTTTGAATTGCAGTTCTCAGCAAGATTGAAAACATACATGAAATCTACTGAATTAAGTTAGGTTTTTGTAGCTTGAGCAAATTGACTCACTTTTGCTTTAACTTCATTACTATTGTCAGCTGATGACAAATAATGATTATCACAGAGTACACACAGGGTTCATAAACAGTCCAATATTCTGTTTAAGCTCCTATCCACAAAATTCCCTTATTTTTTCATATTCTCATTCACTCTTGTATCTGTGCTCAGCTTCTCCAGCTAGTAAAGTAGTAACTGTTCAGGATGAGAACAGTTATATGAGGACTCGCGTAATGCATTACACTTTTTCCTTGAAGATTAAAACGAGCGTGCAACATACCCAGTATCCCAAAGCTTTGATAACATCTAGTTTACACATTGGACAAGTTCGGTGATCCAAAAGCCAGGGGTCAATGCACGTTCTATGGAAGATGTGCCTGAAAGAAACAAATACCCTTTAGAACTTACTATGAAAACTACATGGTACTTCTAAAGATGTGCAAGGCACTGCCTTGATAGGCAACCCAACTCCTCTGTAACCCTGACATTTAGGTACTGCTTAATTTACTAGGACAGATATAACCATGAGCTCTGGAAGCATCTTTTCCAGGTATGTTAACCTAAAGTAAAAGATAGCACTAACTACAAAGACGCCACTGAAGTATCATTTCAACTGCGTATAATTCAAACTTACAGTTCTATTACTTTTTTACACTTCTCCCAATTGCTTCTTTTCCTCCCATATGTATGAAGTTCCATATTGTCTCCCAGTGCCCTTTAACATGTAACAGGCCATAGGAACAGCAGGGTTTCAGCCCTGATACCAGTTTCAAAGAGTCTCCAAAAGGCTCATTGATTTTTAGTTAGGTCAAACATAGCACAAAGAGAAGACAGTAGCAACATTAACTTACTTGCACGGTAGAATTCGGACAGTATCTTTCAGTTTATAGTTCTCAATGCACACAGCACAGTTTTCCACATCAACATCTAGACCCTAAAGACAATAACATTTAAATGCATTACATCCATGTAATTACAGAACAAACTTTTGAGTTTCCACAAAAGGTGGTATAAGTTGGCTTAGCAAATAAAAATATGTCCCTCGTTTAATTCCAGATGAGATGATTTGACCAAGTGATACCAAATTAGACCTCATTGCACTCTACAACTTCCTGAAGGGAGGTTGTGATGAGGAGAGGTTTGGCCTCTTCTCCCAGGCAACAAACAGGACCCGAGGAAATGGCCGCAAGTTGTACCAGAGGAGGTTTAGGTTAGACATGAGGAAGAACTTTTTCTATCAGAGAGTGATAAGGCACTGGAATGGCTGCCCAGGGAGGTGGTGGAGTCGCCATCCCTGGCAGTGTTCAAGAGGCATCTGGATGAGGAGCTACGAGATATGGTTTAGTGCTCGTGGTAGCAATGGGGATGGGAGGACAGTTGGACTAGATGATCTTGTAGGTCCTTTCCAACCTTGTGATTCTATGATTCTGTGATTCTATGAAATACCAAAAGCCAGGTCTCTAACTCAGAGTTGCTAATTGAAATAGCTATATATGGTATGCTAAGCTATTTGTTAGACCTCAAACAATGGCTTGGAGATTGGCTCCCATGAACAATTCACAAAAAAAAAAAAAAAAAAAAAAAAAAATTTAAAGAAGTCAACAAAAATGAGCATCCAATCTAAATTTTAACTGACCCAAGACTTGTAAGAGATTAAGCAGAGTGTGGTTCTTGAGGGTGAATACTGTGAACCATCTTTTTCCATATATACTTTTCTTCTACCACATCCTAATAAATATCTTTCGGAGGCCAAAGAAGGAGAAGTAAAATTTTATAATGATTTTTAAGTCTCTTCTCCAAGCTTATAGCACAAGGAGTTAAAACAGGATTCCTCCCATCCCTACTTTTAAGGGTTATTTAAATTTTCTTAACAGGTCTTACTGCCTCCTTGAAGCCTTACTTATGGTTATAGTGCAGGTACGATAGATACCTCCTGACAAGAGAAATAATTCAGTGTTAATTGGGTTGTTTAAAAATAAGTATGAGAAGAACGCACAGTGGGCCAACTCCTTTCATTCTCCACTGAAATATTTCACATTTACTGCTGACTGAAACAGTTAAAAACTACCACAAACATTCAAATGAATTAGTATGACAAGGAAACTTTCAACTTCAAGGCAAAGTTTCTCCCTCCTTTACATGCTATTACTTTACATAATGTCTCAAATTCCCAAATCTTTTTTTTTTTTTTTTAAATATAAGCAGTTAAGAATAAACATTTTTCCTATCATAAATGTTTTTTCTTATTCTACATGAGAGACAAAACCCAAGCATGCAGCACATAACCAAATGAGAGTCCATTTCGCAATAATCCCATAAGCTTCTCAGGAAAGATCTACACGATAGCAAACAATTTTAAAATGTTGACCTATTTTTAGTTAAATATCTCAACTCCGAGAGAAGTGACAGTAAAAAAAACTGCAGTGTGTCACAATAAACAGAATAATTGCACTCTTTCCATCATAAGGACAGAATGAACGGAAACATGAACGTTACCGTTCTTTAGAGGCAAGACCATGTTTTCAGATAAATTTACATTAGTTCAAAGGTACATTTGCACCACTAAGTCACCAAAATTTAATGGTAGTTGGGTGACTCAAAACAATTGGTAAGATATTATTTACCAAGCAGAAAACCTTTATTTTAGATATTTTAATCTAATTTCATTCTACTTTGCTTGACCTACACACCACTAGCAGCTGCTACAAGCATACTGCACAATAACCTCGTTAAACCCCCCTATTTTACTTTGCTTACAGATACATTAATAGGAATGCACTGATAAACTGCAAAATCTCCCCAAATGATCCTTTCTAGAGGCTGATTGCTTAAAAGCAATTAACAGCTCCATTGTGGTCCTCATGACAGAGTTTACCATGATTCTTCTACATCCATTTCTTCCTATGCAGACGTTACACTTTGACACTACTTCATGGGAGCCGTTATCCAGTTCCATATTTTCTTCTTTCTAATTTCACCTTGTGAGGAGTAGGCACATTCTCCATTCAGAGCTTGGCAGATTACTTTTTGATGCCATTTACAATTTAATTGAAAGCAAGAAATACATTTAAAATACTAAACACTCTGAATGTACAAGAGGAAAAAAAAGGCAGGCTCTGAGACTGTTTCAACTTCAAACTAGTTTGCTACATATAGGACATATTTTCCATAGCGTATAACTTAAACTACACAGCTTCTGTTGCACCACATCTTTTGAAGTTTTTAAGTGCTTTTTCACCTTAATTGTATTCATGGACTTAAAGAAAATTCTTGTTTTCATCTCTAAACAAGTCAGTCCTTCAGTAAAAGCTGATCAAATAAAACAAATAAGGCTGGGAAAGAAACGTCTGTATGGTAGCAGAAATCTTCTCAAAAGTTAATTTAGCCTTTAGATTTACAGCTGCCTGAAGCTAAATTGTTTCTTTCAAAACCTCTTTCCTACCTCATATGTGTTCTATGAGTTATTAGTTTAGGTCTTAAGCTGTCAAAATTAACTTCATGAAAGCTATACTGAACTTGTAGAATCATTTATTCTAAGTAGAATTGTTTTAGTTTTTGCATTTGTACTTTAAGTCTTTATAGATCATGTATCATGTGTTGAAAAAGATGAAGTGAGCGTTCTGCTTTTGCAAAGGCGATGAAATTAGCCTAAAATTGTAAGAATCTCACTGCAGTTATTTTGGGATAATTTCAGTCTAAACCCCAATAAGGCATTACGACGTACTTCAAATCATTCATCGAAAACCAAAGCCACCAAGTTACCTTGTCTCCACGTTTCACAGTATGAAGTTGAAGCTGGCTGATTGCTTTCTTGGTTTCTTTCCTATGTCCCTTGAATAAAGATGTGAAGCATTAGCATAGACTTGAGCTTTTAAGAGCTGCATTTCAAAGCTTTTAAATATTTTCCACATGGATTACTAAGCCTTCTGAATGCATCAGAAAATTCAACTCTGGCCAGATAATTTATTTACAAAGTACTTCCAGCCAGCAGATGCTGAAGAACTAAAAGTCTTGCATTCTTGGGGCACAATAGTAAACATTATCTATAGGCATACTGCTCTAACAATGGCCTCAGCTGGCACAGAACTAAGCAGATCAGACAGACATACAGTCTTGTACAGTAGCTGCCTGCATTAAGGGCCTTCCCACACAGGAAAATTGAAGTTAATTTATGCTTTAGAGCTGCAACAACAGAATTAACCAGACCTTCTTGTTAGGCCAAGCAATGAGCAAGCAGGCTGTAGGTTTTACACAAGCTTGAGAGTAGGTGGAATCCTGCCGAGTAGCCTACAGCTGGCTACCAGGTCAAAAGGCTGCTTGTAGCTATTAATGCCTTCCCTCATTAAACACTGTCGAACACATTATCCAAAGCTTTACACTGAAAGGACATATTATGCAAACGAGACGACAAGAAAGGCTTCACAGACATGAGACTACATACTGGACTCCTATACAGTAACAGCTCTAATTATGCTTGGAAGGGAAGCAGGCAAATAAAGCAGTACTGTATTCTAAGACAAAGACATAGCTACTGCTAGAAACTAAGCATTCCCAATTAAGAGTTTAATCAATCTAGCAAGAACTCCCACTGATTAAATACAATAATAAAAAAATTAATAGCAGCTTTTCTCTTAATGATATCTCAACAACTTATATCCTTTATATGAACTTGAAGTACCTTTTTTCTCCCCTCTCAAGTAATCATAGAATGGCTTGGGTTGGAAGGAGACCCCAAGGATCATCATGTTCCAAACCCCACGATAGAAAGTAGTCAGAAACTTCCCCCACGGTGCACTTAAACAGCAGCAGTCTCTTCCACCTTCTGTACCAGCTCAGGTTTCCTGCACTGCTCTGCTTCAACTCCAGCAGCAAGAAGCTGTTCAAAGATTTACTGCTAAACTGATATTAGAATGTGTCACAAGACACCCTTCCTCAACCTCACTAAGCAGCTGCAGACTAGCTTGCTTTATACCATGTCATAATTAACTTCAAAGCTTTAACAATGCTGAAGTCAATAAGCCAAAAAATAAGATTTATGTTACGTGAGAGACTTCCCATTTCCAAATTTCTCTCAAGATGCTTAACCCTGTATTTTGACCAAAGCTATTCAAAACATCTGACAGCTTCACAGTTTCATAAATTTGTTTTCAACAGTTGCTACAAAAGAGGAAGAGCTGGGGAACATGGCGTAACAGCCTAATGCTAGATGACCTCATTTAATTAAAAAGCATTTAGAGACAAACTGTTAAGAGTTTATGGTACATATTTTTGGGAAACATCCCATTCAATCTAAAAATCTACAAACTACAAAGCATTTGATTTCCCTCTAGTGTGAACTGCCCTAAGGTACACACAAGCAGGAAGGAATGGCTTTCTTCACTAAAAAATATGTCAGAACAAAAATGTTAGAACAGAAAAACTTTTTCTGTAAGTACTTCACAAGAAAATATTCTTCTTAGAATTCACATTCTGAGAATATTTTCAAGACTTAAATATTTGAAAAGAAAAAGGAAAAGAAGACTACAGGGAACCAACACTTCATGTAGACTGCAAGTTTAACTAATACAGGAACTTAGAAAGGGCAAAGCAGAACAGAAGTTATTCCTTCCTGACCTCTCCTGTTCTCCCATCATGCTCAGCACTTCTAGCAGTCCCACCGAGCACAATCTCACCCAATACGGGCTCCTTCCAGAGCACTGCTATTCACAGCAGTTTTTGTAAGGCATCAGAACCAAAAATTTTAGCTCTAATTATTCTGTCTTAAAAATAAGAGTTAGCATGGTCTCTTTTTCATTAGAAAATATTCTGGTTAGTAAAGTTAGTACCTTCAGAATGAAAATCACATAAGAATGAAAATAACTTCCAGCCTTTTAACATTAAAAATTAACTTAGATGACAAATAACACAAGAAACTGCCTTCACTCATTTTTTAATGATTGGCTAAATTAATTTCCCACTACTTCATACTGGTTTCTATAATTACAACTAGCCAAGCAAACAGTTTGCTAGTTAGCACTATATATTAGCCTCACTAATCATCACCGAGTACTGTTGGAGGGCTATAAGAAAGAAGGGGACAGATTCTACAGCAGGGTCTGTTGTGACAGTACAAGGGGAAAAAGGTTTCAAACTAAAAAAGAGGAGATTTAGATTGAAGTAATTTTATTGATTTATTTTTTACAGTAAGGGTGGTGAGGCACTGGATCAAGTCATCCAGAGGTGTGGTGGAAGCCCTGTCCTTGGAGACATCCAAGGTCAGGCTGGACAGGGCACTGAGCAACCTGATCTAGCTCTAAGTATCCCTGTTCATTGTAGGAGAGTTGGGTTAGATGACCTTTAAGTGTCCCTTCCAACTCAAACAATTCTACAATTCTATGACAGTACAGTAACAAGAAGGAACAGATCTTCAGAAACGCTTCAATAAGACACAGGAAGTTAGGCAACTGATTTGATAGAAGACTGCAAGTACTTTTAAGCTGCATCTCCAATTACCTGGTTTCCAAACTGTGATCCTGTATACAGGAAACGTTGTATATAGTAAAAGATCAGCCAAGCAAGCGATATAATCATCATGGTGATGAAGGCGATGGCAACAAACACAACAGACTGACCACTGATATATTCCTGCACGTGACGTGTGCCAACACCAATGGTCATTCTTACTGGAATGCCTCTTCGTACTGGCTCCAATATCTCTATTCCTTTCGGATAACCAACCATTATCACCACTGTATTCCCTGTTCCTGTTAGAAAGGGAAAAAAAAAAACAGTAAAAATTTTGGCATTCTGGCTTGACAGTAATTTGGGCCTCTTCAATTAAGAGCAGGGAGTAAAATTACAGGAAAGCGTCCTCATTTTTTCAAGTACAGTAGAACTTGATATCAAGTTTAATAATAGAGAACCTTTTACTTACATTATGAAACTCAAGTGCGAGAAAAACTTTAGGAGTTTACACTACTAAGTGTATTAAAAGTACACTTCACTTTTTATCAAGGCCCTACACTCCTCATTCCACACAGCAAGAGGAGGTGTAGACGTCATGCAAAAAGCTGGCAGGCCATACACGTCTTATCTTGAATTTGCTAAGGCTCTAAAATACAACTCAAGAACAGTTGGTCTTCGTTAATGTAGGAACTTGAACTGCAGCTGTAGACAGGATGTAAACTACCACAAAAAGAGAGACACACAGTTAAGTTTGAATTGGAATTCACAGCACAATTAGACTGAAGACAACAACAAAAAAACTGGATAATTAATATTCAATTACACTCTTCAATACTAAATATTCACAATCGAATGGGACTTCAAGGTGAGAACTGGTCAAGAAATACTTTCTGACTCTTCTGGAAGCATGCAACCAAAATATATATATTTTTAAATACTAAAACTCAAAAGCACTCCATGCACATGGAACAGAAAGCACCTAATTAAAAAAAAGAATTTAAGCACCATATTGCAGCCAAACAAGCTAAGATACTGTCAAGACCAAATGGCGTGAACAAAGACTCCTTGTGACTAGGGTTTTACTCAGTTTCGTCTGGAAGTGATTCCAGTATTGTCTCAGAAACATCTGATCAGTATTACAAAACAAATGGAAATCAAATATACTTGTTATGAATGTCACCTTTTCACTGGTCCATGCTGTTTTTATTTGAACAGTTCTTACTATACGCCCTTGGTAAATTACGGCTTTCTAGTTTGCCTTGCACTCCTGCCTCTGATTAAAAATCAAAATGAAGCTTGATCCAAGGAAAAAAATCATGGAATAAAGAATAGTTTCCCCAGCTGAAAATATAAGGTTGTAATATCACAGCTGCCCTTTCAGATCCACAACCTTACCAACTTGCTACTTGCAGCAAAGCCTCTCACTGGAGACGTAAAGCCTTTTCCATTCCCAATTGCATTAGTGGCACTATTGACAAGTCGCAATAAAAGAAACTGCTGCTTAATGTATGGCATTATGTTCAGTGGGGATTTTGAAAACTCGAAAAACTGTTTTGGACTCACCTACTGCCTATTACCATGAAGAGTTATGTGTATTAAACATTTCAGACACCTTCCAGCTGAGACCGTTCTTACTGAGACACCCACTCAACCTGGCCACCTCAGTAACACTCCAAGGGGAACGGGCTCACAGTGCACTTCTGCAGGTAGCAGCTCTCTCCCCCCCAAAGGTGTGATGGGCAGCTGTGGATGAAAAGCTGCAGGTTCCAAGCACAAGCTGAATATAACCCTCTTGTTTGAATGCTGGGTAACCTTTTCCAGCTCCACCTTATGCAATCACCCCACTGTTCACCCACTATAAGAACTATTACACCCATCAGCCGCTTCCAGACCTGGCAAAAGAACAGCATTTACAAACAGGGCTGGGTTTCTCAAAGGTCTGAGAAAAAGGTGTGCTGGAGCAAGGCCCAGCTTATATCCCTGCTCAGCCGTCCCTCATTTGCTCACCAGCAGCCATCCACCCAGCCAGCATTCACCTAGCTCCCAGCGTGTGCTGTCTTGCCTACTGGGTGTATTCAGGAGACGCAGAGCAGTGAAGTTTAAGACAAATAGGGCAAATCCAAGAGCAACTTGCTCTCTAATTAGCTCTACTCACCAACAATGTGATTATTCACACAATACCGCAGGTCCAAGCACCCTCAGAATTGAGCAACAATTATTATTTTCCTCCCTAAACTAGCACAAAAGCATTACCAGAGAAACTAATGAGTCCTGTAGAGAAGGCTGTGTGATATCCTCCTTGCTTTCTGACCTTGCACTGCACCAGTAAGTTACCAAGAAAAGAACATATTAAGTTAGAAATGTATCCCACATAGCCAAGAACCATTCTCCGCGAGATTTCATCTCCTGATTTAGGTACACGGTTAATTAATTGCAAGAGTTCACAAATACCAGGATGGGTGGCACCAGCATTCATGTATTTTCACTCTGACTTGGAGAATAGAAGGCTGGAAGCAGCCTGGATTTTTCAACCAAAGCAGACTTCCTCTTCAAGCCCAACATCTACACTCGGTTTAAACCTGCTACATAGATCTCTGCACAGTTTCTGACACACACACACACAAAAGAAGTACTTCAAAATCCCACAGCATTTAGCAATGCCTGCTTCTGTTTTGTCAGTGGCACGACCAAGTATGAGCCAGCTACTTTCTTGAATTGGAAAGCAGGATATTTCTGCACAACAGCTGCTAGGTACTGTGACACCTTCCCGTTTTAAAACTAATGTAACTACTGCATATTTTATTAAATGTCCATTAAAAGCATCTTAGCAGCTTTAAAGACTTGGTGAGGAATCTGCTAAGATGCACGCAGTTAAACATGATGGCCTTGAAGGTCATGAGACGTAAAGAAGGGAAGAAAAACATTGAGATCCACTACTACAAAAGCGATCTCAGAGAGGCAGCTGCCCTGAGCAGCCTGCAAGACTGAAGACTTTAACTCATTCCTCACTCTAATTTTAGACTTCTGTTCTGAAACACATAATTCAAAGACAAATGGTGTTGAGTCATTCCATCACCTTCGACTGCAACACAACTCAGACCTTAAAAAAAAAATCACACTTTTAAAAACCTCAAAGTCACATACACTCATTGAGAGCACATTTTGCTGGCTCTGCTGTTCTGTACTTGTTTCTACTTCTGCAATAACCAACCACATTTTTACCTCTTTACAATAAACTTGGATTTTATTTTTTTATTTTTTTATTTTTAAGATTTGCTTCATGCTTCAGCAGAGTCGGGTAGATTTGAAATGTGGTGCGTGCTTTTCTAGCCATTATCATCAACTGAGTGCTGGGAAATCCTAAGGATACCTGGAAATAAGGACACGTTCGAAACTCTGTGGAGATGAAGGTATGTATCTTGCTACTGAGCCAAGGTCAGTTTTACTGCACATATTGTTACAGCCTCCATTTGCAGATGGCAGCCAGCACTCTCCTCACAAGGAGAAAGCCATACAGATAGAAGCCCCTTGATTACATGCAGCCTACACAGCCACACTTATTCCCATTCATGAACACACAACGTAAAGATCTTCTATCATCCAGAAACCAACCACAGCCATACAGTTTCTGCCCTCATGAGAAATGTCAGAAGGCTCTCAAGGTTTGAGGGAGCTCAGCCCCTAGAGCTAATTTAAACATCCTACTTACATTGCCACAATTAACACTGAATTTGTTCTGCTCCTGGCAGCAAAACAAAGTCTCTGATCTTTACTAGTGCCATTTACAGCAGCAATCAGATGACAAGCTTTTCCCCAATCACCCAGCCACACCTCATCTCCCCAGATCCCAGGTTTGTGTGCTATCACGTGCCTCGAGAAGCAGGGTATACAATCAGAAGAGTCAAGTAGCCAAGCAACCAATACAGGCTCATGTCCCTCTTTCCACATGGGCTTCCAACATGTATGTATTTTTACATACGGAATAACATGAGCATTTTGAAATTACTTTTGTTTCTTTTGAACAACTTAGCAGCCCAACACAACAGCTGCTGTCCAGGTTAAGTAAGCCAGCGATTTCAGTTCTGTCCTCTCAATAAAACAGCACTGAAGCCTTCAGTAGCAAGCATTGGTAATACAGAAGTCATGCACCACTTGAGAATCCTAAGCAGCACTCAGGTCTCTAAAAGAAACGTGGCAAAGAGTTGAAGTACATGCCAAAATAATCCTAACTCTGCCCCTTGGGAGCTGGCAAGAGCTTTTAGAATTGTCAGTACAAAATCATTCACACCCATTTTGTTCAATATAGCTGCGTAAAAAAACACGTCAGTGAAGAAAAGAATTAGCTGGGTGTATTTTGGCAAAGCCTCATTAAAAATATGTTACATAAAGAAAACCGTCTTACGTGTATGATTTCAGCTATGTCCCAAGCTTCCCTCAAATCCACAAGCCAAGCACTGAAGCTCCATTCCAGACTCATCTTAAACTACTGCAGCCGGTCTCCATTCCTCCACACAATAGCACAGCTGTCAAGCAGAGCAATACTTTATATTTTACTCCTATTTACATTCTGATCAGGATCCTCAAATCATAGCCTGGGAGAGGATTCACAAATGGCTGGATGCCCAGCACAAACTATCAGCCTCTTCACTTCCCTATTTCCAAGCCAGCGCACACCCCAGCTCATTGGTCTACTCCCTCCAATACTCTACACCTTGCCACTCCAGACTCCTCCCCGACCTCTCCCAGATAGTATTTATATACAGTATTTATTTTCCTTTCAGAAAGGAATTTTAAACCTTTGCATTACATTAAGTTCCCTCCCTCAAAATAAATAAATAAATAAATATATGAGTTCAAAATGCCTGCAAAGGCTGTATTTCTCTGAACCTGGAGTTTAGACCATTCAGACGCACTAACTGAAGGCAACTCCTTGGGTCATCCAGGCAAAACAAATGCTTTTCACTGGGAAAAAAGCTCCTCAGCCACACGTGAAGCGGTTTCACTGTTACTTCCCTCAGGGAGACAAGACGTGCAACATTCTCAAGAACTCAACTCAGAGGGAGCAAAGGCCTGAAACACGGGAGACATCAGTAAAAAGCTGTATCTGAAGAGCCTTCTTTTACAGGAAGGAACAGGACTGCAAGGCTACACGCTCAAACTCTTGGCTGCGATGCTCCAAAACTACTAACTGAAATCCCTGCTCACTGCATTCCTGTGACGCATGCAGGGCACCCATGAAACAAACAACTAATCTGCAGATTAATTGGAATTTTTGTCTTTAGTCAAATGCTTTGACACCAGCTAGCACAAATCACTTCTTGGCTTCACCAACAATCTTTTTACACAAGCTGGAGTAAGCCTAAAAACACGCAACTGCCACACCGCGCACACACTTACACCATGCACACAAGAAATCTTAAAGGCTAGGATTTTGAGAAGAATGGAAAAAATGAACCTTAGAGATTGGAGCAGTCCCCCATTTATCACCTGCATATTATTCAGGCTGCACGCATGTCTACTGGCTAGAGTGACTGCTCTGCCTTGCATCTTTTCCAGTGCCACAGCTGCAAATCCACTAAGTGGACATTCTTCATATACATGCAACTCCACTGCTTACATACAGCACTACAGATTTCTCATAGCGTTCTGTGCACCCTGCTCACAAGTAGGATTTTCCTCATGTGTCACCTCACAAATCTGTTCAGAGGAAAACTCACACCTGCAATAAAATACCTTTATATTCTGTGTTCTCCCTTGTCCCTTAAAGCAACACAAAGCTTGAAACACCAACAGTAATCTTCCCTATATTCCCAGCACTGAAAATTTCAGTAGCTATTTCAACCGTTTACATGTTTAACAGTTCCCACTATGAAGCAAAAATCTGTTACTCAGAGATAGTGCTTATGTTGCAACACAGCACATCCCCATGCCGTCCAAACGATCTTGAGGTCCAGCCTGCGTTTGTGAAATCACAATAAATAAGTACAAACGCGTAACTGTATGTAACTACACTAAAGCCTATTCTTTACACAGACAGAGCTTTTATCAGCAGAATTCCAACAGTTTACAAAGAGAAATGTTAACAGAACGGCAGCAGTCAGGGAGCATTTGTCTTCATATTGCTGACAGGTGCAACTACATTAGCAAGTCAACACAAGGTCTTCCACTGCACAGAGATGACAGAAAAAAAACATTAAGAAAAAAGATAAGAAAGATTTCACAGAAAAAAAACGAAATATTCATAAGAGGCTATAACGGTGCATGGAGTGGAATGCAAGAAAATTCTCACAGGACAAAAAAAATGGTACTTATCGACCAAAGCAACAGCAAGAAAAAAAAAATGAGCAAAGAACAAAATAGTTGCAAAAGAACCTTAACTGCCACACAGGACCTAAATCAGCAGTCCACCTTACCTAGCAGCCCACCTTCTCTTTCACAGCAGGTAAAGAATGGTCTGGAGCACAAGTCTCAATGGGAGCAGCTGAAGGAACTGGGATGGTTCAGACTGGAGAAGGCTCAGGAGAGACCTTATCACACTCTACAATGATGTGAAAGAAGGTTGCGATGAGGTGGGGATCAGCCTCTTCTCTCAGGTAGCAGCAATTGGACAAGAGGGAATGGCCTCAAGCTGCACCATGAGAGGTTCAGGTTGGATATTAGGAAACATTTATTGTCAGAAAGAGCAGTGAGGCAGCGGCACAGGCTGCCCAGGGAGGTGGTGGAGTCACCATCCCTGGAGGTGTTCAATAAATGTGTGGATGTGGCACTGAGGGACATGGTCAGTGGGCATGGTGGGGGTGGGTTGATGGTTGGACTAGATGATCTTAGACGTCTTTTCCAGCTTTAATGATTCCGTGGCATACCCAAGCATGCAGCAGGCGAGAAGGAACAGTGATCACAGTCCTAGCTGTGCCAGCGGGAGCTACCTTTCCCCCAGTATGCTATGAGGCAATTTTCAGCTTGCCACATTCAAGTAATACTGTTTTCTGCAGAAACACCTTTCAGTTCTACTTCAACCAAATCCCTGGTCCTCCCCCCCTCTTCACCACTAGAAGGACAGCCTAGGCACTAACCAACTCATCACACCAGGAACGCACATTGCTGATACTTCTGACATGATTTGCTTCACCTTTCTATCTTTCTCTGAAGACCTTCCACTTCCTCTGAAGCCTCCGAACGCTAACAGATTTTTATAGGAGAGCTTTGAGGATCTTTTCCTTTCGCTCAAGCATTTGATATTGTCACATCTGTTAAACCAACGCTGCACTCCAGGCACAGATTGAGCCGCGGCTGCAGCATCCATCCCAGCTCTGACATCTGCAGACAGCACGGCTCCTTTCCGTAGGCTAGAGATAAGCGCGCTCAGACAAGCCAACTCAACATTTTTCCCTAGGCATCAGTTTTCGCACCTCATCACCAAGCACGAAGCACGTTTACCTTCCTCCCACACCTCACAGACCCGCACGGGAGAGGATGACGAGCAGAGCAGAGCCGGCCCCAGCAGCTCTCCTCACAGAGCCGCGGCTATGCACACCGAGGCACCGCGGAGCCGTGAGGCGTCCCCGTGAGCGCAGCCCACCTGCCCCGGCTGCCGCACGCCTGCTGCGAGATGCGGGCTAACAGAGCCACGGCCCCAAGCAAACCTTGCCCTCAGCGGCGATTTAAGGGATGGAGCAGAGGAGGCTACAACCGGCTCTTCGCGGCGTTACCACGAGGGCCGCTTCCCTCCTCGCCTGCCCGCCGTCCCTCAGACAAAGCCGCCTCCTCCCCGCTCACCGAGGTGGGACATGGAGACGGTGCTGTTCCCGAAGCGGGCCTCGTTGTAGATGACCACGGCGGTCGCCCGCTTCCTGGCCGCGTTGGTGATCTTGTCCTTGAATGTGCAGCCGCCGCGGGCCACCAGCGCGATCCAGGGCGGCGGGTCTCCGTCGGGCGCCGAACGGCCGCCGGCGGGCAGCGGCACGTCGTAGTCGGTGTCGGCGGCGCAACCCTCCATGTGGCGGGGCGAGGCGCCGCGGGGGATGCCCACCAGGCCCTGCGCGCTCTCCTTGGGCGAGCTGTCCCCGTAGCGGCCACTCTCCGTGTTGCCCCGCACCGTGCGGTTGCTGAGTGGCTCCACGTAGCTCGTGCTCACCCACGCCGTGTACCACTCCAGCGCCCGGGCTCCCTGCCCGCCCGGCGCCCCCAGCGCCACCAGCGCCGCCGCCACCAGCGCCAGCCGGGCGCGCCGCACCATGGCCCGGCCGCGGCCGCCACGCCGGGGCGGCTCAACGGGGCACAGCGCACAGGAGAGGCGAGAGAACGAAGACGAGCAGAAAATACAAAGGAGGCCCCGCTCTCGCCTCTCCGCTCTACACCCGGCTCCGGCCCCACCACCGTGCAGGTAAGCCCTCCCGCCGCCCGCTCCCCGCCCCGGGCGGAGCCGAGCCGCCGGCGCCGCTAATGGCGAGGCGGAGGCCGGGTCCGCCGCCCGCGCACGCGCCCATCCGCCCCGCCCCGGGGGATGCCGGGAGGGCACCGCCCACCCCGGGAACGGCGGCGGGGAGGGAGAGACTAGGTCTTAGTCGCCCCGTTTCACTCGGCTCGGCTCGGCTCGGCTCGGCTGGGGTCGGGCTGCGTTAGTCTTCAGTCCACTGCCCGGGTCAGCCCTGGGGAGGCCTCAGGACGGAGGAGCCTCCTGTGCTGACAGCTGCCCCTGTAGCCCTACGCGTGCCACCGCCCTGCACCAGCAGGTCCCCCGGTGTTGTTTTCCCTTGGCCCCAGCCGGAGATAACTATTTTTAAAATAAAGTCCGGTCAGTCGAGCCCAGTGGTACATGCGTGAATGGGATGAGTCATCGTCTCCACCCTTTTCCTCACCCACGTTCGAGGGTAGAATAAGCGTCCTCCCTAGGGAGAGGCGGGCTGTGGGGCAGGAAGCGGGGAGGGACAGCAGCAGGTACGGTTGGAGGCTGCCAGAAATAAGGCGCGGTGTGTGGCAGGGCAGGGGAGAGGAAGCCAGTCACTAAAGCTAAAAGTTGAGATAAGAGAGGCACATGAGCCTCCTTCAGCACAGTAGCATGTTTGGGAACAGTGTTTCCACCACCGCCTTGGGCAGCCTGCTGGATATTCCAGGTTGGATATTGGGAAACATTTTTTCTCAGAAAGAGTGCTGATGCAGTGGTACAGGCTGCCCAGGGCAGTGGTAGAGTCACCGTCCCTGGAGGTGTTCAGGAACCATGTGGATGTGGCACTGAGGGACGTGGTCAGTGGGCATGGTGGGGGTGGGCTGGTGGTTGGACTGGGTGATCTGAGAGGTCTTTTCCAACCTTAATGATTCTGCAAAGGTCTCTGCATGCTTTTCCAGCTACTGAAATGGATCACCTTTTCACTAGCCTTTTTGAACCATCTCACACGTTCGATTTTCCTTGAACAGTCAACAGTCGTTGCATCATCACAGTTAGCTACATACACTGTCCAACAATGTTGACAGATCTCTGTAATGCCTTCTTCCCAATCATGACTGTAGATCTGGCAGTGCCTGGCCTACTTTCTGAGGAGGGTGTACTCGGACAAAGGCCTTGAGCTCAGTAAGACCTTGGTGCCAGCAGGACTGCTCTGCTCTGTCAGCATCAAGGCCATTGTGCTTCACGTTCTGGCTCACAGTCAGTGGTAAAATAAACCCAGTTAAAAAAAAAACAAAAACAAAAAAAACTTAAACCCTAAACTATTCTTTAAAGTAACTCAAGCATTCTCCCCAAATACTTGGCAGTATAGTTTTGGGACTCTCTCCAAAGGCACTGAGCATTGTGAGAACAAGATCAAAGTAACAAAGTCAAGATGACAGCCAGGACAGATCTATGGAGTGCAGTAAGGGGCTGTGGAGAAGAAATCTGAACAGCAAAAGTAGCTAATGAAGGAAAAAATAAGGGAAAACGCTGGAGGACATTAAATGGGAGATGGTGAATGGAGTTAGTGGCAGAGCAGAGGAGGTAGAGGCTGGACGGCGTTGAAGAACAGCAAGCAACAGAATTTGGAAGGAGCCAGAAGGTGTTTGGCAAAAAGCAGATTGAAAAAAATGTCAGTATTTTTAGTGAACCCAAAACTGTAGTTCAAGTGGGAATTTTTTGGAAAAGAAGTGAAAGGTACTTAGTGTAATCAAAATAGACATTGCTCCAGAAATAGGATAGAGGTTAAAAAAAAAAGTAAGTAAGTGAAAATGAAAGGAACATCTGCATGGAGTGTTCTTTGAAAAGTATGGAGTCACTGAAAACAGGAAAATGGTGCTGATTATGGTTTGTACAGGTTAGGAAACTATTGTCATGATCTTCACAGAGAATGAAGGCCAACCTATGAGAAGACAAAGATCGTAAGGTGTAAATAGGAAGCACAGGCTGTTCCCTATGCCTTTTTTTTTTTTTTAATGAAGTAGAGACTTTAGTGGAGGAGCTTGAATTTTGTTGAAAGGAGATGGTGCGGGAAAACAGAATGAAAAGGTAAATTGTCAGCCTAGGCTTAAGAAATCTTGCCAGAGGGAAGCAGACAGAAAAGAACAAGCTGTAACAAGAACTTACAAGAGTAAGGCTAGCAGTGGAAAAAATAGCACTGAGGAATCTTCCAAAACACCATTAATGCACACCTGATAGGTGCCGGCTCAGTCTCCTTGGGTAGAAAGGAACAACGGATGTTGTTAATAATAACAATTAATTGCCATGCTGAAAACAGAGCTGATAGAAGTGAGAAGACAAAAGGAAGATAGAAGGTGCCCAGCTGCTTCATCCCTAGAGAGATGTGAAGCTACACCAAAACAGATCTGATTCTCTGTTCCCAGAAGTACTTTGGAAGAAATTAGCATGGTTCAGGAAAACAGAAAAAAGCAGAAATTTGAATAGCTGTCAAAAAAAAGTAAGCTACTCGGGCTCATACCATCCTGCACACTTAAGGATATACTGACCGCAGTTCCTCTTTGAAAACTGTTTTATTTGCATTTTGTCCTTGATAGGCATTTTGTTAACATTCAGTATCTTCAGAAATCAAAATGCATTGCAGATTGCAGTACACATCCAGAAATAAAACATACTGAACTTCATCCAGCTAAGTGATGAAAATTTCATCAGTAATGGAGCATTCTTTGGTTAAATAAGAACAGCAGTTAAGACTAGCTGTGCTTAAATACTGTGCATGCATGATGTGTGCACAATTTAGCAAAACATTTGAGCTCAGGATTCAGAACTTTGTCTTCCTTTTTTTTCAGCAAATACAGAGACATGATTAAATGCATCTCTTACATATTGCAAAACCCCAGTTAAGTTTTAAATAATAGGTGTTGCGCAGCAAGTGTTTTTGGGGAAGCTAAAGAAATAAGTAAAATACAGAACACGTGGCAATAAATTACACATCAACTAGTTGAAATACTTAATAAAATTTGTCAGGGCTTATCCAGGCTTTCTAAAAATGTTTCTTTGATCTAATAATCAAAGCACAACAAATAAATAGGAGTTCTGCTACCGACTTAAGTTGAAGCGAGATGAGACCCTTTACAGTCTCAAGGAAGTCTGATCTCATTATGCTATCTTAATAAGAGTCTTTTGATTAAAAGCTTTTACAAACATCACTTGGCGTATGAGAACCAATACCACTTGATACATTTGCCTCTTTAAGGAAAAATTGGAAGTAGTGCATAATTAATAATGTAAAGCACAGCTAAACAAATTATTGACTGTGTTTTCCCCTTTTTGTGCTCTGGAAAATTCCATTCAAAAATCTGCACGTCATATTTTTGATAAATTTCTGTAGACTTTCAAGAACTTTACTGGAAGCTATTCCTTGGAAGAAGAAAGCATGAAATGCGAACAAGTGATTTACAGCAGTGTTTCTTTATGAAGGCTCCTTTGTCACTTTACGTGCCATTCCTGCTTTGTGTTTTGAGCTTCTGTCAAGAATCTCAAGGCTTGTCGGTATAGAAAAGCTCACTGATGAATGTGTCAGTTTATAACACGGTATATATCTCCAATTAATCTAACTGTGCAGAGACACGGCAAGTAGTATAAATTCAAAACCTTTCTTATAGCACACACTTCTTCAACAGTTAAAGCTCTTTATCTAAATATTGTGGACGCACTCCCTTACTGCTTTAAGGCAGGAGTGTCAGTCAGTAATGGATAATACATACAATGACCATGTCCCTGTTACCAAGCTGCCTAAGGATGGAAGTGAACATTTCTAAAACTCACTGTTCCTTAGCTTGCATAAACACTGGATTTGCTCACTCTGTGTGTGTGTTTGTGGGGGGCAGAGGGAGAGAAGTTCAGGCTTCTCTAGGAATAGCAGTAACAAGGATGACAAACTGTGTAATTAAAGTTGCACAGAAATGTGTAGTTTAGACCTGTGGAGATTCCCTTAGAGAGCCTAGGACTCTGCCTACTGACTTCTGTTTTGAAAGTCCCATTAATCCTAATGGACAAAGTGTAAAATCCCTAGTGCACAAAGATGTCCATGGCAAAATTATTCGAATCAAGAATGATTTCACGGAATGGTATTCTATACATTTGAACAGGATCAGCCATTTTGATTCAGTACTACACAGTAGTACACGGTACCAGATTTGGGGGCAAATTTAGATGGGAGGATGCTGCTCATCTGCCAAGAAAATACGGGAAATACATTCAGACAGGACACTTCCTCCTCTTGTGTAATTACCTCTGCAAGAGATCTGCAGACTCACTGGCAATAAGACAAGAAAAAAAATGCTTACCAAGTGTCTAAAGAAAGTTTCTCCCCTACATCTTCCTTCAGTTCTTACAGAATATTAGGAACGTTAGCGATGCCTGCAGACTTGAAGCCAAGATCTAAGTGGCCCTGGAAGTTAAAACAGCACGGTGCCCAGGTCTGTTCAGAGAATGATGTTCTTTTTTCATGCCTGAACCAAAATAAGCTCAGCTACACTTAATTGGCTTCCAGGTGGTCACAGTTCCCTGAGCTGCCTTGGAGCTCTGGCCAGGGATTAACCTGTAAAAGCTCAGGTCACTTGCTGAGAAACCCACACTACTCGTGCCTGCCTTGGTGTGGGCTAGTGCCAAGGGCTCTGCTTACCTCTCAGGGATGCAGAGAAAGCCATCTCAATCTGCCTCTTTCTTAACATAACAGGGAGAGCAGCCGTATAATTTTCTAACCGTGTCATGATGTGACCAGCTAGCCATGGGACCTTTTTCACTATCACACCATTAGGAATTGCAGAATAAGATTACCAGCACATCTCAAGAAAGGGATGAAGATTATTAAAACTGCTTTGTACTCTTTTGGGATTACTGTATAAGATACCTATTCACTGCCTAGTCACAGTGGGTTTGTAAACAAGTTTGCACTTTCCACACTAGGAAAATGAGTATTTTGATGATCTAGTGGTTGGCGACCCTGCACATAGCAGGAGGGTTGAAACTAGATGATCATTATGGTCCTTTTCAACCCAGGCCATTCTATGGTCTGAAATATCTATCTTCAGACTTCTTAAAAAAAAAAATATCACGAACAAACCCTTTAAAACTTAGGGAAAAAATGAGAATTAAGGGACTGGCTCCACCCCTAGATCAGTTGGTGAGGGTTTACAAAAGTCCATTGCATAAATGAGTTAAAAATAAAGTGGTGGCTGGAGATGGGGTACAAAAAATTTGGGACTACAGGCTATTGATAGACTTTTTGTGTCTCATAACAGGAACAGGCTAGCTGAGAATCCTTAAATTCTTCTTAGGAGAATGTTTATAGTTGTATTGGGATAATCCCTGTGAGCCTGGTTTGGTTTTGTCTCCTTACATGTTTAACCAGCTTTGTGTCAGTAGAAGACGTTCTACTGAAGTTGTGCTGTTTGAGCAGCTTGCATTTTTTTCCCACAAAAAGTCTTTGGAGCCTTTCTACTCAATTTCCAAGTGAAATATCAAATTAGACAATTAGGAAAAAATACATGTAGAAAATACAAGTTAGCTAACGAGAGCAGCTTTAGCACAACCCTTCAACAACTTAAATATCTAAAGTTGCAGTTATTAGGTTTAGCAGAGAGCGCTTATAACCAGAGAGACTGAGCAGCAATAATACTTCCACAATACAGGGAGGGGTGTGAATAGGCAAGTTTGCCTTTTCTGAGGAACAGAACATTATAGTCAGTGGGTGACTGAGTGCAAAGCAAAAACAAAACAAAACAAAAAAAACCTCTGAACAAACAGATACAAAACATTCAAGATGATACAATGCCTGTTTGAAATGACGTGTTTCTACATTGCAGGGTAGGGCTGGTATCTACCTCTCCTTTATAATTTGAAAGTCCGTGTTGGTTTATTTTCACCCTGCTCCACGTAAGACAGAGCTATTTTGAAGCCTTTTGAAAATAAAATATATATATCACTGTAAAGTAACCATCCAGAGTGAGATTTTTAAAGTGTTCAGAAAGGAAATGCCATAGATCTCTCCCTTGAAGCCCATTCAATCAAGCTTTACTTGGAATTGCTTTTAAATACTCTTCTACTGCAATGGCAGAAACACCTCCATACCAGCTCTGAAGCCAGACGTGCTCAATATTCATTTTCATGAAGAACCACTCGTAGCTACGAGGCCACTTTCTTATCACTGGGTGCCTGGAAGGAAAAAGAAATGTTAAAAGATGTGCCAAATCATATGCCTTGTCTGCTTTTTTCTTCAGCCTACTGTGCTTGGCCAGAAGGAAACTCGAAATCTTACAGTCACCATCATTCATCTTTTTTTGCCCTGCCTTGAAATAAGGTTTATGATGTTCCACGCCTCAATATGACTAAAACTACAGCTTAAGGTAGCCAATGAACACCTCCTTCCTCTGCTGCAGAACAGAGAATTTGTTGCAGACAAATGTGGTTTGGTTTATAAGTAAATAAAAAGCAGCTAGAGGAGATTCTCTGAACATGTGTCAAGGTTGCGTTTGTATCTCTTCAAAGGAAACTCTTGTAGTAATCTGTTTTGTAGTAATCTGATTTCTGCAAATTCTGTAGAAAAGGCTTGAGTGCAAATACAACACCCATTTGTCCTTGGCCACATTTTTGCTATTGCTGGGACTCCTGCCAGCAGGGTCTCAAGAGGGGGTTCCAGTAACTCCCTGTTGCCCAGTCAGCCTCCCCTAAGCTGTCTGTGGGCACCTCAGGGGACATTGCTGACAGAATTCAGGGTGGTTTTTTTTTTTGCATGGTTATGAGCAAAAACAAGCAGCAACCTTACCGCCCATTGGGTGTATGATTGCTTCATTGAGCTGTTCCCAGATGCTCCAGAGGATGCAAAAAGTTCCTTTTGGCTCCAGAGGATGGTGGTCTGCCAGAGACAGCGGCCTTAAAGGCTTATATGGAGGGTACTTTAGGCTGTGGTTTTATTCAGTATTCCACTTCCTCCCTTCGTGAGCCTATATTTTTTGTAAGGAAGGAGGGTGGAGGCCTGAGGCCATGTGCAGGTCATTGGAGATGCAGTATCCGTACTCAAGCCACGGGGACTGTTACAACCTTTACCAATTCCTGAGCAGCCACAGCAAATTAATTGATTTTATTGCAGACTTGCTGGTGTCCTACAGGCACCCAGAGCACTTGTTTAAGTGCAGCTATTTCTGTCTGGTCTACTGGATGGTATGGAAGGTTTACTGCCTGATTCTGGGAGAAGCTTACGGCTCTGCTGAGGGTGCAGCTCAGTCCTCCACCTGCATCACTTCCAGGTGATCACCTGGAGCAGCTTCTCTGTTGTTCCATTAATTACCACAAGGAAGACAGGGCACTCTGACAATGTTGACCAAATTTGCCTTTAACAGCAGTGCCCACTTCCTTGCAGTCAACTACTTTCATCTCCACGACCACCCAGCTATTTTGGCAGCTGCCCAGGGGTTTTCCCCTGAAGACTCCTTTGAGCAGCTGCAGTGTGTATGTTTATTCCTTACAGAGCATCTGAAAAAACAAAGGCTGCTTAGAAGCATTGGTCAGCAGCATTGGACTTTATGGGGGGGAACTGTGTTTGGTTATCCTGTCATGTTCATTTGGTGTGCCCCTCTTCTATGCTTGTGCACCACTATCTAGACCTGTAAAAAATTAAGTTGTCCTGCCTGCCTTTCTCTTGCAGCTTCCTCATTCTCTCAAGACTGACCCTGTTGTTCATGCCACCTTGTTAAAACCTGTTCACCCAGACCCCTCCCAGCAGGCTAGAGAGAACACTGCATCTGGGCCATGCCAGATGTCAGCACATCCCAGTTTCCCCACAGTACTTGCTGAACTGGGCAGGACATGGCCTGGAGGGCCATCCCTGGCATCTTGTATGGTAGCTGTGTGTCCCAACTGAGGTTTGGGCTTTTAATGCCTGTTATTCTTATAAAAACAGGTCTCACTTGAAGGCGTGGGGCACACGCTGGATGTGAGGTGAATGGTGTCAGGGTTGTGCTTGTGTTTGTTGACTAGAGACTGTGTTCTGTAAATAATATGGCTTTGGAAGCAGTTCTTGTGCACAGTCTCTGTGCAACTGTTTGCTACGTCCTTTAAGACCTATATTTCTCTCAGGCCCAGCCAAACAGCACACTCATTTATTCTCCAGTGTAGCTCATTTGAAGGTGTCAAGAACTGCAGTGTTGGGAAGGACAAATTGTTTGCTATCGGATTGCAAAGTTTCCAGGAGATGAGAAGCTGACAATCCATAATTTTGTTTCCAAACCATTAGGTTTGGCCTCACCGAAGCATATAGGCTTCCAGCTGGTACCTGGAAGGAAGCAGAGCTCTGCTCTGGCTATTGTCAGGATTAGGAGCAATTCTTGTGCTGCGGTGAGGAAGAATTACTAAATGCAATGTCCCACTTAACAAATGCACCCCATTTTCATGGAATCTCTCCTCAGAGCCACATGATTACAAAACACATGTTGTACTTACGTCTAACATTTAGTAACTGTGTCTCCATGTTCCTTGCCTCAGTAGGTAAAAGGAGGTTGCGAAGCTCTGCCTGTTGTTTCAAAGCAGCAAAAGCTCAACAAACTTTGTTGCCCCCAGAGTAAATCAGGCTTGTTACTTCTCAGCTTTTCCATACCAAATGGCCACATCTATATATTTGTCTCAAAACTGCAGGCTGTACTATACTCTATGCATATCACATACAGACCTAGAAAACATTGCTTGCTTGGCAAATTCCGTTTCCTCTGGAGGCACTGTGACCATCTGTCCTGTGAGTGTCAGTCTGGCGCACCTTGGATCCTCCGGATCAACTACGTTTTTTCTGTGCACAGAGAAAAATGCTCATATGTAATAGCTTGTTTTATTTGCTTTTGCATAAATATTAAAAACTGCAACATTTTCTCAAACCTTGCAGGTCTTTTCTGCCTTCAGCTGTAATGTTCAGGGGGTCTGTTGACAGAATGCTCACCTGACACTGATCTCTGCTGTAGACACTTGCTTAATCTTGATTTATGCTTTTAAAAACTGCCTTAATAAATATATATTTTACATGTGAAAATGGCAGGTTTTCCAGACACACATGCGGACTTGAATTCAGGACTCTGAAAAGAATTAATGAGGTGACATATGACTGTGCCTGCAAAATAACTACGCATACTCGTACCTGTGTATCATTTTTCCTTCTGCCTATCCTAGAAAATCAATTCTTGTTCATTTTTATCCATTTTTCAACTGCTTTACATTGCTTTTTATCAAAGAACAAACAAAAAAGAAAAAAAAAAGAAAGAGAGACAAGTAAGGTCTATTAAAAAAATATATCCAACTGCATTCATCCTTCAAACTGAGACAGGGTACGTACTTGTTGCTTTTTGGCTCTTTCTATACAGTAAGAATAAATAACTCCCATTAGTAGCTACGGCGCAACTGCTGACTCTGACTTTTACAGTACGGTGATATAAATCATATGTAAACTGACAAATTGCTAAAAAGTTTCATGAAATGACTACAAAGGCCTGCTCCCGAGATGTGCTGAACAGCCCCACGGCTCGCTGCCAGCACGCCCAGACTGCTCAGCATTGCCCAGGACTGGGTCCCCACTTACAAACATAAGCCCTGAAAACTACTTTAGGAAATGAAGATTGCATTTCTTGTTCTCTGTTTTAATCTGAAGCAGTGCAGTAAATTACATCTCATTTGTGTGCAATTTTACTTAAAGATCTCGGCTTGAGCCCTTTAGCCTTAACTGTGTGAAATCTGCAATGGCTTTTTTTGTTGTAACTCTCAATATGTGCCTATCACATGCAGGAAACATATGGGCATCCTCCTGCAGCTAATTTAACACCTGCAGATTCCCCACAGATGGTTATGAAAGACTGCGTAGCTTACTGGATAAAGTGTCTGCTTTTATAGATAGGACCACAAACAGAAATATGCAGGGAAATACAACAGGCTGATTGATACTCAGCTATGCCCAGTGAGCACTTGGCACAGTCTGTAGCCTGAGATCCAAAGGGCCATTTGCAGTCACATCATCTCTGGGGTGTGTTTTCAGCATCCTGTTCAGGCTGGAGCAGCTGTTCTCTGAAGGTGGTGTTCAGCCTAACGATGTCTGGACAAACTGCACTTGTGCTCCTTTTCCTCTACCATGCATGGGAGGAAGGTCAGCCACCAAGGACCAAGCTCAAGCTTTCTGTTCACGTCAATAAATAACGGCCCCATTTTCTGCAGTACATTTTTTTTTATTATGAAGTGACAAATGAACGGTGTTCTGAGTACCCGAAAAACCACATTCCCTACCCCGACACAAGGTCGAATTTTACCAGTGTACATTCAAAGTATAGACTTGTCTACGTGGTCACAGAATCACAGAATCAATAAGGTTGGGAAAACCCTTTCAGACCATCTAGTCCAACCATCAACCCATCACCACCATGCCTACTGACCATGTCCCTCAGTGCCACATCCACACACTTATTGAACACCTCTATGGACGGTGACTGCACTACTTCCCTGGGCAGTCTGTTCCACTTCCACTGTTCCAGTGATAGCCTCACCACTCTTCCTGATATGATTTTTTTCCCACTTTCCACCCTGAACATCCCCTGGCACAACTTGAGGCCATTACTTCTCATCCTATCACCTTGGCACCCTACGTATTTTTATACATTTAACTCATTGAGTCTTAAGAATATGGAAGGGAATTCTCACTAGCAAAACTGCAGTTCAAACATTTGCTTTAAGCTAATAACCCTTTGTATATGAAAACCATTTTATCCATAGCCTAGCAGTGCCATAAAACAACTGAAAGTGGGGAGGACTATTTGCAACTGCTTTTGTCTGGTACAGCTCCTAGGTAAAAATGTTAGCTACTTTCAGGGATTGTATTAAAGGATGTCTTCATTTCACAGAGTGATCAAGGTGACAAATGTGGCTGTAGGTAGGAGCAGCAAGAGGTTTGATACCTTCTCATATGGCAATCATTTGATCTTTTCGTGCAAATATTTATTCTCAATACTTGCTGATTTTTGAGTTGGCAATTGACTTGGTGTTGGTGTTACGCAGTGAATGCTGCCTTCCTTTCTTAAGAATTTTTTTTGCCTGATAGGTGTGTCAGATGTGGCTTTTCCCTGATTTACAGGAAAAACTGCACTCTGCATACATGGCTGATGACAAAACCTACACACTGTACATCTATATCTGGAATCTTTGTATTGCTGTGTATTTTTCCCTGCCTCCTTCTTCTGTTTTTAGTTTTCTGTATGTTATTTTCTCCTCTCGGGGTGTTACACTGACACACACAATGCTACTATTCCCAGTAAAAGTTATTCAGACTGAATTTTGCACAACCGAGCAAAGTTCTGGAGAGGCAGAAGTTTATTTTTCTGGGAAGTGAGGCAAATTATTTGTTAAAAACATGCATGATGAAGTTTAGAAGAGCTGAACAAGGACAATCACACATTTGAATCTAGTATTACTACTTGGCTGGCTTTGCTTTTAACACTGCCTCTTATCATAGGTTTTCTGTTTCAGAACACTGACCTTGTATTCTAATCTTACACTAACATTAGTATTTTTTTTCAATCAAAGGAGCCCTTCATATTCTGAAATAAATCTGTTTCTGCATCACTTTTGGCATAGGATTTCCCTAGTAATGTGTGATTACTTTTATAGTTTCTAAATAATCAAAAAACACTAAAAATTAAATCTCTTCTAACTGTATTGTGAATGGGTGTTGAATTTTCATTGGTGCTACTGGTGTAATGAATGTACACACAGGTTTTATTTCTTAGGAGTAAAGGGATACAGCCAGTGACATGGCTTATGTTTTTACTAAAGATAATGAAGGGATATTAAGGATAAATTTACAGGTATATTTACTGAAGTATTCCTCCTTCACATCCACAGAGGTGTAGTCATGCATTCCCTAGTTATTTCTCGCCTTCTATCTAAATAAATCCATATTCAGCTCTCAGTCCTTGGGTTCCTTTTGCCTTGGTTGGCACAAGGACAAGGAGCGCAGAAACAGCTTTATATAAGATTCATGCACTGCTGATGGGGGCTGCGGGGGAGGCAGAGCCATGGGAAGAGAAGGCATGCTGACTGCACTGTCCCCATGCCAAGGAAACCATAGATGGCTTCTTAGGTCCCGGGCAGAGAATCAGGTCCTCTGCAGCCGTGGAGGGGGCTTCATGGAGGCTGTGATAAGATGAGAACTGAAGGGAAGAGAAAGCAACGACTTGTGGAACAAGACAAATCAATAGGGAACATGTTTATTTATTTATGCTTATATAAAATATATACACCTTCTTGCAGAAATTAACTGAAGCCAGATGAAAATGGAAGAGGATTCAGCTTATGCACTTTATAAGAATACGGTGCATTAAGAGACATTCTCTTAATTATTCATCTGATTTGTGAAGAGAGAAGAATTGATTGTCTCCATTCCTCTGCTTATGGTGAGCAAACGAGGTATGCAGAGTTTGACCCAGCCTGGGCAGTTCTCTCTTCTGAGCATGTGAAGTTGGAGAGGGAGCTGCATTCGCTTCCATTCACCTGGTCCTCAGAGTTCCATCTTAGCTAGCTCTGCTGAGCTATGGACCAGCCAGTGTGCAAGTGAATATACTTCTCAACAATGATGGGAAGCATACTGCTGATGAACATGTCCCACTTATTTTACTGCATACCACTTCTGCACTTTCTGAGTCACAGTTCAAGAGTGGTTCAGGGCAAAGAGTGCCACCTACTCATTAAATTGTTTACTGCACAAGCCATCATGTAGATTATAATTAGAAGGTTCCTGTACCAAAACTAGCTAAGTGCAGATCTGATGAATGTATGGTTCAGGCTGATGTCATTATATGGGTTCACAAGGTGATGATACTGGGACTTTGTTAGGGTTCCTTTTTGTATTTGAGATCCCTTCTTTGACTAATTATGCTCTGGCTCTTGGTTTCCCTGTGTATTACCTTTACCCTTGGCCTCCACAGTCCATTACTGTGTTAAAACAGATTGGCACAGATCAGCAGTAAAAGCAAAAGAAGAGTTTGGGAAGCACTTGAGAAAGACTATCAAGTGTTCCCAAGAAGGAATCAGTAGGAAGGTGGGAGCACTCAGTGATGCTCCAGGGACTGGTGGAGGAAACAGGGATCTATAGATGGGAATCTCTCTGTTCTTCCCCAGTCTGCTTTTCCCACTAAGGAACTACTCCTCTCCCCTGAAGAGACAGAACCTTCCATCCTTCCAGGAGAAAACTTTACCTCTCTACTTCTTGAGCAGAACAAAAGAGAGAAGAAGCTGTGAAAGCTTTCTGCAATTGTAGAAAGGAGGAGCCAAGAAGAAAGCTCTATTATTCCCATTCCTATCCCTGGTACTTTAGAGCACCTCATGTGTGGCATAAGGGCTATGACTGTCCTGCAGTGGTAGCTGCATCCATACAAAGCTATGCCATTAGGACTGGCTGAGGATGAACCTGCTGCTGGCACCGCTGATCCCCATCTGCTTCCACCCACACAAGGCAGGCACTTTGTCCTCCTGCTTAGGACCCCTATCTGCCTTGCCCCAAATAGCTAGTATGGCATCATAGAATCTTTTGTCTTCTAAAATCTACATGAAAGAACAAAGGAAATGCTATGTCCTTTGGGAATTATTGTAGGGTGCATATAATTTTGATTATTAAATCTGATTAATATTGAAGAGCAAGTTATCCTCCTTATTCATTTCATTTGCTCATCACTAACTGATGGAGTCTCTGAGGCATAAAGAGTGCACTGGTGCTGCTAATCCACATGGCATGAACGTCAAAGAAAATCTCTGCTGAAAGCAATTTCATAATCTGAAAAGCTGTTGTTGGCCTTCAGCTGGATGGGGTAGGGCAGTTTCGCTCTGCTCTGGCTTGGACAAGAATTTCTTTATCAGCCACATTTGAGAGCCAGCAGAGATACTCAGAAGACATCTTGACTTTCAGAAGAGCTGTCTCCTATGCTGGACCTGAAGTCAGGCTTGGGAGCTGAAGAGTACAATGGCTTTTCTGCATCCAAGTGATCCAGTGTTCATAGTCTACCCGTCTGAATGTTTTAAGTCATTCTGCTGTTCCTAGAAGAGAATTCTTTCTAGAATGCTTTAACTGTAATTTCTTACGTCATGTCAGATTCTTTGTCTGTCTTTGTTGACAGTAACAACCATTTTTTTTAGTTGAACTGTATGGTTAAGCCAGGAAGGTTTTATATAGTTCAACCACAGACAATTCACAGAAAAAAAAAAAAAACAGAATCATAGCATCAACTGTTTCTGTAAGCAAAGTCAGAGAAACACATGTTGGTGTACCAGACAGGGATTTTGGGAAGCTGGTTATTTAAGAGCACAGGAGAAAAAAAACAACAAAGTAATTTGGAGCTATATTGTGTGCATTGGGTCATGATAATAGCAGGTTTCATATTTGACTTTCTAATTTGATGTCTTCCTGAATTTTTAAATACAGCTTTTTTTCAGGAACAGCTACTGACATAATTATTTGCATATGACTCGAAAAGGGCCAGTATAAATACCAGAACTAGAAATGTGTCTGTGCCACAGAACACCAGCAGGTTGTTCTCAACTTCTCAAAAACCAAAGGATATTTGGATTCAGCCTTTGTCTTCTCTATGCATAACTTCTCCTTGTGTGAAGGTGAAATGCCAAATTGCTTTGTTATGCTCAAACTTGGATTAAGCGACAGTGCTGAGAGACAGATAAATGTTGGATCGCCAACTGACACCTCAAGGGTTGTGCCCAAGGCAGTCTGTCTTTCTCTCGGGATTGCCTAGGAATAAAGTTTGCAATTCATGTAAGCCAGCAACCAGTCAAAAATCAGGAACTTTCACTGCCAAAGTGCTCTCCTCTAGCAGTCCTCCTGGTGGCCTGCTGCTCTCCCAAAATGCTGGAGATGCTTTAGTTCATGCCAGTGTTGTACCTCAAGCAGAAGATGAAACACGGTGGGTGGAATGGCTCTGAAGGAGCCATCTCTGATGCACGTCATAAATCAGCGGAGGAATCTGGGTCACTCAAAATCACTCCCAGTCTGCAGCGTGGATTTGAAACACCATCCATTGCTAACAGCAAAGGGAAACAAACCTATGGACTCAGCTCATCGCTTCTCTTTCTTTTCCCCTTGTGTGAAAACCAGCCCATGGCAGCCATGTAACTGCTCCTCCTCTCAGAAAGCTGCATTTGGTCCCTTTGAATGTGCTGAACCTGATGTCAAGGAGACGACACATGTTTAAAATTAATTGCCTGTTTTCCAGACTGCAGCTGTAATGAGGCAGGTCCAGGATCTTACTTGGAAAGAGATCCTCTGAGCAGCTTGTGTGTTGGGAAATTTATACAGAACAATAGCCTCTCTATTCTTTCGTATAGGGCCCAGGGCCCAGTCTTGTTCCCTCTGAAATCTGTAAGAATAAGACTCAATCTTTTCAGTTTTTCTGCAGAATAGGCATGCCAGTGTAGTCTATTTATAGCCTTGAACCATTTAATTTTTCTTGCCTCCATTATCCATTTATCTGCCATCAGATGAGACACAGTGTCACCGCTAACTAACACTCCTGCAGCCTGACCATCAGAGAGCGTTTGCAGAGAGGAACAGCCTGTGTCCCTCTGGGAAATGGAAATATCTAGGTCAGAGATGAGGAATCCAGGCCATAGCCGCTACAGTACCATGTATTGCAACTGTGATACCATGTATCACAACTCACTCTCTTTCATTTTTAAAAGTTAGCTCAGTGACTAATTTGAGCTTTTTAATTTATTTTTTTTTTTCCCCAGATGATTAAGTACTAAGGCTGGAAAACCAAAAAGGCCACCCTGTATCCCTCACAACCCAGAAAGAGGGAATATTTATTGTCAAGGTTTGAAACTGTAGTATATTCCGAAACAAAACAAATGAAATTCACTACTAAATGTAATATCAAACTGATGTACAAGCACACAAGCCTCTTGATACTCATTAGATACAAGAGGACTATCAAAATGTCAGCTATGTTTTCTTGCAAAAGGCCAGAGATTTCCTTTGTATGCTATAGGTCAGCAGCATTTTCCAGGAGAGCACCAAACACTCCTACAAACACTGACTATGAGCATCAAACAGCTTTCGTACAACTTAGATTAGGTTAATAGTTGCATTCTAATATAATTATACATGTAAACGAGCTACAAGGCCAAATTCACTGCTGGCATATAAGGACATGAATTTTCTCACATAGAGCATTATTCCTTCACCTATTGCATAATTATTTTGGAATTAAAACAATTAATAATGTCCTAGACTGAGAGAACCTCTGGTATTAATACCATTTATAAGTGGCATTTCCCTTTCTGAAGAAAACCTCACAGATACTGCCTTACCATCTAGCACAATATGAGGTCTGCCAAGATAACAGGCATGAGCAAGGAGGCGAGAGAAGCCTGCTACGTCACCCCACAAAGCCCTGCACTAAGGATGCTCCCTGCTGCTCACATGGCCGCTCCGGACACCTTGGCAGGCACAGTGTACCCACAGGAGAAGCCTGGCAGAAGCTGCTGAAGCCTTCTGGTGGGGTACTGAGATGCTGCAGAGGGCTGTGGCGTTGCAATAATGAAATAATGAAAAACAAACTGAAAGGACTGACAAAATAAATAATGCAAGGAGCAGTGATTAGACTCTGAATCTTTGTACTCTATTCAGTAGCAAGCTCAATATTTAGAGTATGGTTACATGCTAAAATGGGAGTGTCCTATTTTCTCCCACCTTCCCTCCTCCACTCTCCTTTGTGTTCCTCTGCCTCCTGGTGAGCTACTGCAAGTTTCTTCAGATTTCTGTTTGAACTCAAGGTCAGGCAAATCCCAGAGCTGATGTAAGAGAAAGAGGGAGCAAGAAGTGTAGGGATGTGGCCACTGGCAATTAGAGAGGCCTCAGCTGTCCTGGAATAGGGGTTAGCAGTGCCCAGAGTGCTGCAGCACAAAGCACAGGCACACTGAACAACAGACCAGTGGTTAGTTAGGGAAATTAATAGGTAGCTAATAGGATGACAGTGAATAAATATTATTGAAGGGTTGTGATGTATCTGAATTTCATATTTTTATAAATCATGAATCATTTCTCCTTTGTTGGTGAATTAGCACTTCCCAAGCAGGTGGATCAGGCAGCAACGTTGCTAAAACATAAAAGGCAAAGACTTTCAAAAGTGGATGTTTAAAGTCAGGGATGAAAGGCCACACTCCAGTGCCTAAATGCACGTGTAATTCTCAGAAGTGCTCGTCACCAGCAGCTGACATCAATGGCAGCTGCTCTGAGCATCGAGCCTCTGAAAATAGGGCATCTGTGTTGCTGCTGGGACGTGGAGCTGGCCGTACATTTTTAAGTACTTGATCTAGATATCCCGCTCATTATTTGATTGAATGAAAAAGCTTAGAAAGCAAGAATAAGCTCCATTAGCCTTTTATGAAACAACTGATAAATTTAATTACAATTTGAAATGATTAATTCAAAATATTTAATGGCATAATTTTAGACAACAGAGTAATGTGGAGTAATGGAGTCTTAGCTCCATCACTCTGTTGACCTTTTCAACCATTCAAAGCTGATTTATCGTAGAATTACAGAATGGTTTGGGTTGGAAAGGACCTCAAAGCCCAGCCAGTCCCAATCCCCACCAGCTCAGGCTGCCCAGGGCCCCATCCAACCTGGCCTTGAGTGCCTGCAGGGATGGGGCACCACAGCTTCTCTGGGCAGCTGCGCCAGTGCCTCACCACCCTCTGAGTAAAGAATTGTCCCCTAACATCCAATCTAAATCTCCCCTCTTTTAGTTTAAAACCATTTCCCCTTGTCCTATTACTATCTGCCCATGTAAAAAGTTGGCCTCCTTCCTGTTTATAAGCTCCCTTTAAGCACTGGAAGAACGCAATGAGGTCTTCCTGGAGCCTTAATAAACATTAATTATCTTAATAATAAATTACCTTAATAAATGTTGTGACGGAAAGTATGTATTGGTGCTTTACATTGCAAGAGGAAGCTGTCATTTCCTGGCAGCCTTCCATTCCTTGGGAATGGGACATTAGCCTGAAATAACTCTTAAAGCTTAGGACTAAGAAAAATTTATTTTTACCGCCACCTAACTCTTAAGAAAACAAAGAGTATATTCTGGAGACAAATACAGACAAGAGGAACAGTGCCTTGCTTTATATTTGCCATTCACTGCTTTTTTTACCATGTTCTCTTCAGATAGCAGGCCTGAAAATTGAGATGACACTCAGCCCCAGCTGGGTAAGCTTGGGATGCAGTTCCTAAGACAAACCTCTCTTCCCCCGAAGAGGACCTTACAATCTCATTTCTTTCTGAGGCCTGTAATTCCCAGTTATTCTATCTATTTCCGTGCAGTATCAGATATGATCTGTCTGACACAATTTTGGTGTCATCTACCTCGTCAAGTAAAGAGGCCTTTGGAAATGGCACCTCACACGAGGCTGACCCAGCCACACTTGTTGCACGCCTGACTGCAAACAAACATATGGTGCAGATATGTCTTTTTCACAGAGGAAAGCATGGTGGGGAAAACTCTATCAGCCTTGAGTTTACATACATACATACATTTTAACATGTAACTCTTCAGATTGTGCTCATTGTTCATGTGGTTAGGGAGAAAGAAAGAAAGCTCACTGCTTATCTGGGGCTGGATGTAAATCTCAAACCCAGCATCCTTTACATGGAAGAATGTTGTTTACCAAGATCACTCCTGGGGAGCTACAACCCAACTAGTGGGGCCTCCAAAGCTGTCAGGTGTCGGCAGAGGTGGCACTTAGGGACATGGTTTAGTGGGCGTGGTTGTGATGGGTTGGCAGTTGAACCTGATGATCTATGTAGAGTGCCAAGATGATAAGACGAGAGGTAAGGCCTCAAGTTGCACCAGGGGAGGTTCAGGTTGGATATTAGCAAACATTTCTTCTCAGAAAGAGAGGCGAGGCAGTGGCACAGGCTGCCCAGGGAGGCAGTGCAGTCACTGTCCCTGGAGGTGTTCAAGAACCGTGTGGATGCGGCACTGAGGGACGTGGGCAGTGGGCATGGTGGGGGTGGGCTGGTGGCTGGACTAAGTGACCTTAGAGGTTTTTTCCAACCTTAATGATTCTATGATACTCTGACTTCAACAGCCTTTGAAACTCTGCAGACATCGTTAACTAGATCACTATGGCTTATAACTGGATCTTGAACACCTGGATTTCATGGAGACACCTCCAAGGAGAGATCATTGAATCATAGAATCCTTAGGACTGGAAAAGACCTCTAGGGTCACCAAGTCCAACCATCCACGCACCACCAATGTCACCCACCAAACCACATTCCTGAATAAAATCATAGAATCATTAGGGTATTTCCCTGCATTTGTTCTCACTGAGGGTGGTCCTTAGCAGATAAAATTCTGTTACCTGCAGAAATTCCCATCTGATTCTGGTAGGGTCAGTGAAGCTACAGGATCCTTCAGGAGATCTGCCACTGCGTTATCTTTCAGCGTCACATAAAAGAAAGGGATCCCAGTGCTGTTATTGACAGGACCGTCACTGATAGGCAAAAGGTTCCCATAGGGCATTCCTTGGATCTGCAAAACCCAAATAATTAATCGTCAGCATCTCTGCACACAGACAGTTCCCCGTGTTGTTCATTATCCAGGGGGCTCTTGCAGGAAGGACAGCAACCCCCAGCTGCTCAGTCTCCCACCTTCTGCTGTCATCAAGAGACATATTTTTACTGAATTACTACTTTCTCGTGTCTTCAGATATTTCTTTCTTCATGGTAATTTCCATGTTAAATAGTATAATTATCAGTCAATATATTAATTCAATGCAGCTGTTAAAATCCTTTACAGCAAAATCAAATTAAATGTGAACACTTAATAAGAGAACCCTGGATGATGTTATTACTTGGAGTGCACGCTTTTCATTTTTTAATGTTTATACACTTTCAGAATTTGAATGTTTATAGTGCTTATAAATGGTCCTCATGAATGTTAGTAGGGATGCTTTAATGAAGCTGTGTAACTTAGAAGCTAAAAATACCTGTTTATTATTAAGATTCACAATGGGGAAAAAAAAAAAAAACAACCAGCAGCTGTCAGTAATATTACAGTCACAGAATATCCAGAGTTGGAAGGGACTCATGAGGACCACAGAGTCCAGCTCCTGGCTCCACACAGTACCACTCAAAATCCAAACACTGTGTCTGAGAGCATTGTCCAAACACTCCTTGAACTCCAGCACTTGGGGCCGTGCCCACTGCCCTGGGCAGCCTGTTCCATGCGCACCGCCCTCTGGTGCAGAACCTTTCCCTAACCCCCAGCCTTATGCAATCCTCCAGGTAACTGCAGGCTGTATGGGAGCTGTCCTACTAAAGGGCTCTGCTGAGTGCATAAACTAGCAGCGCTGAAGTCTTAGGGCTCAAGAGAATCTCTGACAACCTGATGTGGAACCAGAGGTTTTGTGTGCGGCTGTATACGTGTAATTAATGGTACAATGTTAAACGTGTTGGCGCCCACTGGCTCAGCCCAGCTCTCTGAAGTTTAACAAGACAAAGTCAGGAGCAAGTGAAGCGGTCAGTGAGCTAACCAGGCTGTGGGCGCGTTCAGGGGGCATTCAAAGCTATCTCAGTGGGTCTGAGTGCCAGGGAACACCAAGGGGAACACGTTAAAGCCGGAACCCCCCCGCACCGACCCGCCACCCCCGCCCCGCGGTACCTTTCCGTGGGCGGCCCGGGAGGCCACGAAGCCCCAGGCGCCGTGTCGGGCGAGGCGGCGGGCGGTGGCGGCGCGGCCCGGCGGGGCTGCGGGCTGCCGGCGGTACGAGAACATGCGGGAGGGGGCGGCCCCCTGCTCCGAGCGCCGCGCCGCCGCCCCGGGGCCCAGCGCCGCGTCCTCCCGGTACGCCGAGGCCGGGAAGCTCTGCTTCCAGAGGCCGCCCGCCTCCTCCAGCAGGCCGGGCAGAGCCTCCTCAGTGGAGGAGCTGTGCATCTCGTCGGCCGCTCCCCCCGCCTCGGGCAGCGGCCAGGACACCGAGCTGAGCACCACGTAGCCCCCCGCGCCGCCCCATAGCAGCGCCGGCAGCCACCAGCACCACGCCGCCGACATCTTCTGCGGCGCGGCCCGCAGCACCCTCCCGCGGCCGCCCGCTGCGAGTGCGGCTCGGCGGGGCCGCCCGCAACGCCCCCCGGGGCCCGCCCGGCCCGTCTGTGACACGGAGAAACTGCTGCGAGAGCCGCACGAACCGGGGATAAGGCGCTGAGCGGCTGTTAGAAAGCGGGAGCGCGCCCGCGGGACGGCCGCCGTCACGGGAACAGCTCGCTGCGTTTGGACAGCTCCACACGGCGGGGGGGCAGAACTCGGGCCGTGCTGCCCTGGATGTGCGCGGGGCTGCTGACCAGTGCTGTGGTCGCTGGGCAAGGTCTTAATCAGGCAAAGATGTGAATACTGGAGTTTATTTAAATGGTTCTACCCCACAGAGGTGCTTCACTTGGCAGTAGATCCCTTCAGTGCAGCGCTGCGAACTCAATTGTATGAAATGGCCCAGGTGGCCAAGAAAGCCAATGAGATCCTGGCTTGTATCAGAAATGGTGCAGCCAACAGGAGCAGGGAGGCGATCATCCCTCTGTACTTGGCACTGGTGAGGCCGCACCTCAATGCTGTGTTCAGTTTTGGGACCCTCACTGCAAGAAACACATCGAGGCCCTGGAGCATGTCCAGAGAAAGGCAACAAACCTGTGAGGGGTCTGAAGCACAAGTCTGATGGGGAGCGGCTGAGGGAACTGGGCTTGTTCAGTCTGAAGAAGGGGAGGCTCATGGGAGACCTTAAAACTCACTACAACTACCTGAAAGGAGGATGTGGAGAGGTGGGGTTCAGCCTCTTCTCCCATGTAACAGTAATAGAACAGGAGGTGATGGCCTCAAGTTGCACCAGGGGAGGTTCAGACTGGGTATTAGGAAACATTTATTTTCAGAAAGAGTGGTGAGGTATTGGCACAGGCTGCCCAGGGAGGTGGTGGAGTCACCGTCCCTGGACGTGTTCAATAAACGTGTGGATGTGGCACTGAGGAACGTGGTCAGTGGACATGGTGGGGGTGGGCTGATGTTTGGGCTCAATCATCTGAGAGGTCTTTTCCAACCTTAATGATTCTGTGATTCTATTCTTCCATTGCAGGTTCTCAGGGACATGTAGCAGACCCTTTAGAGCTGTGAAGAGCAGATTTCAGGGTTGATCTATGGCTGTAACTTCTGCTTGATTGCCTCATGGGAACAAAATGCATATCTCATCTTGTAAAGGATCTATGAAATGCTGAGTATTTTTAACTTCTTTTTGTCTATTTTATTCCTTTATCCGCATCGTAATCACCTGAAGGAGTGCAACGAGCCTTAAGGTTGAAATTAATTTTTCAGACGGTAAAGATAAATCCCCAGTGTATGTAATTTCCCCACCAAACTCTCAACATTAGAACTGAATGCTCTCCTGCTGTTCCTTTAGCATATGGTCCTGACTGCATGTGCTGTGCTATTTTGTCTATCGATTCCCACTTCAGTGCTTAAGCTGAGGAGTGTAGATGCAAGGAACAAATAAATGTAGATTTCCCAAGCACAAAATGAGTGAAAGTTTGATAAACTCCTGAGGAGTGCTTCTCTCTAGCTCAGGAAATGTCCCTTCTTAAAATTAATTGGGCAGCTGTCCCCTCTTGAAACAAAGAGCACACCCAGGAAGCCTCCTCCCACAGGACACACTTTTCAAAAACACCTAAAAAAACCCAATTCCCCAGTGTTTCTCACATGACAGTTAGTCAATTTCCTCATGCATTGTGATGCATGTGCCACATGTATTTCATTCTCTAGATTTACCTTTACATATAGGTTTGCTCCATGTTCCTCTCTGTAGATTCTTTGCTCATACTCCGCTTGTAGAGCACATTCCAACAACTTCGTTTCTGACATAAACAAATCAATAACATTATATACAACCTATTTGATGTCAGTTAATAGAATTAGGTCTGAGATATCGACTCTTTTATCCTGCAGGAGTGGGAAGCAAAGCGGGAGTTTTTCAAGACACAGAAATCAGTGCTAAGTTCTACATGCAATAAATGTCAATTTTAAATTACGTACTGCAGACACAAAGCAGCACTGATTCAGGGTCATCAATCTATTCTGCAGCTTCCAGATAAGTTTAACACAATGACTTCAAATGTGCCTTCTGCTTCCCTGACGACTGAAGTACAAGAAATAAATTAAAAAAACCACACGTATTTCACCTTTTCATTCTGAAGATTTATTCAAATTAAGTCTAACAACCGAAACACGTGGCAATTTACAATAGCTGTCTCACTAGCACAGTTTGGCATTTAGTATTTACAGAGAAAGATCTTCAATTTAAGAGAATGAAAATATTATTTCTTAAAATTGTATTAGAAAGTAAGAATGGCCTATGCTTTACAAAGTATTTTTGAAAGTCAGGCTGGTTTTCTCCGAAAATTAACTGGGAATGGGAGGCAAAAATGAAAAGAAAAATTCTGTCCATCTCCTTGAGTAAGAAGTGCTTTTCTTCTGACCATGAGATCCAACTGAATGGAAGTTTTTGCTATTTTGTCTTCCAGATGACCTGGGCAAGCTGAAAGTTAGAAAAGAAACATGTAAGTATTTTGATTGGAGGAACTGTAAATCATGTAAATCATCTTGTTAAACAACTTCATCATCTTTGTTAAATCAACTTTGTTAAACAAGAAAGTCTTCTCTCTACTCTCCACTTTCCTGCCTAATATTCTGCTTTTTTTTTTTTGGTCTTTTTTTGTTTTTTTTTGTGTGCAGATACCCAACCTACTTTACATCAGTTAACCCAGCAGGAGGATATACATGCACACTGGGCTTCCTCATAGGATGGCAGAGGTGTAACAGTAGGACACGGCAACGTTTTGGTACTCACAGTTTATGTGGCTACTATCAACTATTCTTTTCCAAAACAAATAATCCCAGTCCTGTCCCCTCCCTCCCAGGGACTGCTTTTCCATTCTGAAATCCTGTCTTTCTTAAAATCAGTGGAAGTTTTGCCAATGAATTTTAGCAGGGTCAACACTTTGCTCTTATTTTTGATCATTTTAGTTAATTATTTTACTTTATTTCCATATCCTGGATTACACAGACTATTCAGATGAGCATTCACTGTTCACTTAAGTGAAGCAGTTTACTATTTCCTTATTTTTTTTCCCCTTTTTAACAAATCAAAGTATTTGCTTTGCTTTTTGCCAACAGAGCTATGAGCAGTGTTCCCTCAGCCTCCTTGCTCTGATTTGCAGTATATTGTATGGTACAGGGGCGTGGAATTGGATTAAAAGCCACAGCACAGTGCTCTGCAGATAAACCCACTGCAGGTGTGCAATTTAATAGGATTTTAATTTGGTAACAAGTGAACAAAGAGAGGAAACACAAAATAGGATTTTCTAGATGAAAAATTGCTACTCTTGCTGAGAGAAAGCAACTGGAAGCTCTGTGATAAGGACTGAAGATCAGTCCAATGTTCTCCGAGTTGCCCTTTTACATATTAAAGTTCACTCAGAGCATCTTTGTTTGTGCCATGGGTTCCAACAATTATTAGTTCAAACTATTTGTGCTCTGCTGGATAGAGCTCAATCTGCAATGCTGTCCATCAGACCAGTTTGTTTAAATCTTGTATTGTCTCATCCCCCTCCCTCTACATTTTTTTTTTTTATTTAATATAAAAATATTTTCCTTGGGAGATGTCACCAGCTTGCAATATATATTCCATTCTCAAGATTATTAACAGTACTCATGCTTTAAATTACAAAATATATATATGCTGCGCTGCTCAAAATAAGTAGAAAAAGATGGTGTCTCTGCTGAGGAGTTTAATTTATATTCAGCATGAAGGAGAGGTGGGGGACCAAAAACAGATGGGGAAGGAAAAGGAAAAATAAAGGTGGCAACCAAAAGATCATGAAGAGATCTGCTAAGACACGGGCGCATATTGCTGCCGCTGATGCAAGGGCAAGCTTGGGAGACTCTCTTCTGATTTCTGTTACCAGTCCTCCCTCTCATTTTTCCAGGGTTTCACAGCAGAACTGAGTTTTTAGCACTAATTTCAATGAGATGCGGGTGGAGGTGCGATGAACAGATTTTTCTTGAGCATAACAGGCTGTAAAGAAGGCACAGAAATGCTCTGTGGGACAAGATGAAAAAGATACGGAGGTTGGTGTTGTTGGCAGAGGATGAAGTGGAGGATGGGAGGTACAGAGAGACACCAGGCCCAAGAGATCTGCAGGGGCTGTGTGAGGTGAAGGATTTAAAGGAAAAAAACACAAAACACACCCTTGATACACAGAGCAGTAAGTCATGCAGCTGAAATACCATCCAGGAGACAGCATCTTGGCTACTGGGTGTTATTCGGGCTGCTGAGGGTTTGTATACAGGTTCTGGCTGAAGGGGGATTAGTAGGAGCAGGGGCAGATGGCTGCCTGGGAGAATGGGAAGGTGATCCAAAGTCACAGAAGACAAACTCTTTTGCAATGGGAATCTACAGGGTATCTAATACAGGGGTCTACAGAGATAGTAATATGAGCAAAGTGGTGGATGGTGGAGATGCTTTTGGAACTGCATTTTTCATCAGTCCATGGAGTTAGTATGACATCCAAGGAGAGAGAGCCTGCAATGGCTGATGTGGGAGCTACCACCCATTCAAAGGACATCAGTGCCAGAAATACTCACCCACTCTATCACAGCTCCTGAAACCCTTCTGAGCTGCAGATTCCAGTTTTTCATCTCCCTCACTAGCTGCAGACACTTGAGGCACAGCATTAGCAGGCTCTTACAGGGCTCTGTTTTTCATTCCACTATCAGCATCTTGCACATGGACTGGTGGAACCCAGGGTTTCAGGTCCTTTAGTTGGCAAGATTTTCTTCTCTAAGCTCTTCCTATGCTCTATCCATCCTTCACTTTTTCCTTCCGTCCATGGTACCTTGACAAGTCATGCTACTCCCCATTTTGGGTTTTGTAGTCGTTTGCTCCTACTTTGGCACTACTCATCCCTCACTCTAACCAGCCTTGCTCTATTCTTGAGGTCACATACAAAATATGCAAAAATTACACATTTATCTATAGGCACATCACTTATACAAAGCAAAACCTGGGTCAAATCTTTGTCCGTTGTCACCTGCATAAGAGCACTGCAGTTGTCGTAGAGGCCACACAAAAGCCCCTAAGGGCAGAACAGTGGAAGAACATAGGAAGCAGGGTAGATATTGAATAAGCTTTCTACTGGTTTATCTCCTAATTTCTGGCCATCGGTGGTTTAGGGATTCCTTGGCCATACTCTGCATCCAGCTCAGTTTGTTTTTGAATTTAAGGTGGCATGGGAGGATTGCTCATTATATTGCATTTCAAAAATGAAAATATCTATCCAGCATGCCCATGACGTTTGTAAATCATTCTTGTTTGTCCCCCTTGTGCCTTTCTCCCTCTGATTTTCATTTCTGAACTAGTTTTAGTGTATCTTATATTTAAAAGCAAGTGTCTTCCAAGAGTCTATAACTATTAAAGATGTTTTTTAAAACAGTGTATTTCCAGTCCTGGTCCTAGTTTACGGAAGCTGAGTACATCCTGGGAGGTGCAGGATAAGCAGTAAAATAACAACAGCAAGATCTCCTCAAAAATGTTATTTCCTCATTAATCTCGGTGCCATTAACATTTGTTCTTCTCCGTGTTCTAGAAAACACAGTGTTCTCTGAGTCTTAAGTGCTCTTGGTACACAGAAAAGAAATCTGAAAACAGCTGAACGTACAAGTGATGAATATATCACTTGTATTAACCACAAAGGCTTGATCCGTGTTCCGATATGTCCTAAGATTTAGCCTCATGTCCTAAGAAGACTCAGACATTTTGTTTTCTACCTGCATGTCATCCCTTATGCTGCTAATTGGAACCAGGGGACTGACTGCAAGAAAGTCTGGCACAGCAGAAAGATCTAAAGTGTTTCACACTTCAGCATCTTTTGATAAAAGTAATAGCTAGGTGGAGGAAAGAGAGTCTCTCAGTGCTCTCAGCAATGAGAGAAGTCTATGCTATGTGCTTTCTCTTCTGATCAGTAAATACCATTTGGCCTGCTAACCCTTGGGCTGTGCCAAACCCAGCAGAACAAGGCTGCTCTTGCTTAGATGACACTTGGGGAACCTAACAAAAAGATGAAAGTCTTCTGGAAAACGAAGGAAGAATGAGGGAACTGTGGTGAGTGGGAGATAGGCAATGTGAGGGTTATAATCCCTTAACAAGGATTGTGGGAGGATGGCTTTCGGCTTGAGGTGCAGATGACATTGGACATAACTCCATGCAAACCTAGATTTCATTAGTTCTACTTCACACACATAAAAAAACCTACAAAGTCTACACCTCTCCCAATTTCCACAACTTACTGCTTTTTTTTCTATTTCTTTTTCTTTTTTCTTTTTAAGTTTTCTTCAGAGCTAATATTTTATCTCACCTTGATTTCTGTGGCTTTCTCCCTCAAAACAACTCAGAACTCTGAATATACGTTGCTTAATCTGATGTCGTTCTGGTTCAGCATCAAACTTATGAGAGTAGACTGAGGAGCTTCAGCTTGAGGTTCCTCCTCTGCAAAGTAGCCTCCAAAGTAGCCGGGCTCATAAAACCACAGAACAGGCTGGTCGCTTTGCTGCGTGACACAAAAACTTTCTTCTCCCTCCTCTTCCTCCTCTATATAGGACTGGAAGATGTGAGCAACGTAATCCAAGAGCAGCAAATTAAACAAATGCCAGGATCCTAGATTTAAAGAAAACCAGAAGTAGTTGTAGCAACTTCTTAATTTGCATACCTTCCTGATGTGTTCTTTTTCTGAAGGGCTTCATTGTAGTGATGGGCTAGACAAAGTAGCAGTCTAGCACTCATCAAATAATGCTTGTGGAATGACCTACCTCCAAATACCACAGCAAAATGGGCACTGACTATGGATTTTAAACATAAACAAAAGCCTTTTCCCAAATTTTACCAATAGAGAAAAGTATGCTTGTGTTTATTCACTTTTCTATTCAAGTTCATCCCCCATACTCACTGCTCTTATAAGGCTTGTTAACTAGCATGTATTGTCTCCATTCCCCCCTGACACAGATAAATTATTCAACCTTTCCCCAAGCTAACCCTCCTACAGATTTCAGTTTGTTCAATACCTATGGTATTGAACTGTATGGTATCTATACATTAAATGGCCTACCTTGCAGATGGGTATGCCAAAATACCAAGTTATAGTTGCCAAAAGCCAAAAGAAGGACTCATGGAGGCCACTGAATTTTGTCTTGTACCTGTGGTTGAAAGTGTGTATGTAGGTGACCATCCAGCCACCATGGCTTGGCAATACTCCCCCGAATGCCTCAGAGGAGATACTAATAAAGAAAATGTAGGTGTATCAGCTGATGTAAGGTTTTGTGTCTGAGATAAGTAGAGGCACATATGCCAGAAAGGAGGTGGTAATGGAAGAGCTCTAGCATAGAATTATGGAATCATCTGGGTTAGAGAAGACCTTCAAGATCATCAAGCCCAACTATCAACCTGACCTGCAGAGTCCCATCAGTAAACCATGTCCCTTAATGCCATGAAGCCCCATTAGCCCTGACTGCTGTGACACCATTGCTCCTTTCAGCCTTACAGGGGACTAACTGCAGGTTCCTTCGATTGCACTTGAGCATCTCCCATGAGTAGATTGGGTTGGAATAGGGCAAAAGACAGACCTGAGCTCAGAAGTGTAAGTGTGTTATGCATGTCAGAAGGGCTAAGTTCCAAACAAGAGCCCCAGATGGAAGTGAATTTGGATTTGGTTTCTGTATTTGGATTTGGTATGTGACTTATGTTGTGAGGATGCATGCTGCATTAACATGACACACAAAAGAATTTACCAAAAATTCTACATTTTGCCTAAGTAATTCTGTATCCTCAGTGACTTGCAGGAAGCCCACCATTTCTGTATGAAATGCTGAGATTTAAGACATCTATGAAAAGCAATGGCCTGAGTGCAGAGTGGCTTGTTAAAATGACTAAGCCTTGCCCACTAAGGCTTCAAATAGTGGGAATAGAGACCTGGGAAAGATGGGACATTGTTACATCGTATAACCCAATGTCTAAAGGAACCAATGGTTTTAGGTAAGAAGATAATAATGACCAATTTAATTGGAACATCACAGAGAAAGATTAAAAGGCATTTTAAAAACTCTGTCATATGTGAAAATAAATTAAGTCTCAGTGTTAATGAAGTACAGTAATAAGACTGTCTTATGTGAGATGAAAACATTGTTTGTAACTAGTTCGAGGAAGGCTCAGCAGAGGATAGGATGCTTTACATCAGATTGTATTAATTGTGTCCCCAGACATTAACAACTACAGAACAGGGAGGCAATTCATTAAACTCTTCGTGAGGTGGGAAGAGGGGAGAGGATTCATCATCATTGCTAATTTCAATAAACATTGAGCTTCCAGTGCTGTTCTTGGAATTCGTTCACAATTTTCACTCATGGCACAAAATATTGCATCTAACTTCTGCAGAGATAGAAGACTGATTATTTTATTATTACTCTGATGCAGCTGCTCATGGACAAGGGACCCGACTGTGCTGTATTCCATGTAGTCAGAGAGCAAACCTCCAATCCTGCTCCAGGGAGTTTGTAATCTAATTATGAGGCAAAAGGTAACAGCTAGATGCAGAAAAGGGCTGTGCATGTACGTACACAAACACAGTCAGTAACAGGGAAAGAATACTGAAGAATATAAAAGGCAGCAACCTTAGCATACCCCTTTGTTATGTCTTTGTAGGAAACACAAAGCCCTAAGCTTTGAAGGGGAATGTCTGAGAAGATAATGAGGGTTTTTTGGCTGTTAGTGTGAAGCTCTCTCCAGCAGAACAGGAAAAATTATGAAGGTGCTTCTTTGAAAGTCTGAAAGGTAGTTCATGAAGTCTGGGTTGAGATGTTACTCAGAGGAGACAGTGCATTGCTCCAGAATAAATAAAAGACAGATAGCCTCTGAAAGGTCTTACAAATAAAGAGAAAGGAAGTTAGGTTTGATGCAATATGTAAGAGGAACAGTTGATTCAAGACACAGTGGTACCATTTCAAGGCACTTTCAGTAAATGTGACTGCAAAGTCCCCTCACTTCTCCTGCATTGCACTAGTGTGTGTTGGATTTGGTGCTAGACAGCTCTGAGCACTACAACAGACGCATCCAGCTGAAGGAGTGACAAGTTTTCAGTCAGACTAATGTGTCAGTGTAAGGCATAAGCAAAGGGAAGGAGCCTATACCTTCTCTAGGAAGAACTAGCTGCATTTTTGACAAGTGTTTGGATCTGCTGTTACTGTATTATGCAGAAAGAATATAGGAATCTGGAAGCTACCACCTGAGATATATGGATTTATTATGATTAGGGCTGCTGGTGCCCCAGCTCTCTGTCACCCCTTCCTGATGGAGTTCCTGCAATGGGGGTGAAGAGGGGTTTGCATCTAAGGATGCTGTTATCCGTTTCACCTCAAATGATGGCCTCTACCAAAACAGGGAGTCCTGCCCCTCTGCCATCTCCAGCTGCATCTTTCTCCCTTCCTCCCTTATGCTCATCGTAGAGAGGCGATGTTCATTTGGATTGTAGCTTGACTGCATGTCCATTGAAACGATCGGGTCCCTCTGCCATCTCAGGTCACATCAGATGACAGGCACAAAGCTCTCACTTACCAAAACTGTCTGCATAGTTGAGTGTCATCGCCTTGCTTACTGCAGTCAGTAGGAAGTTCCATCTCAACTGGAAATCAGCTGCCAGTTTTCTAAAATCCTGTTTACTCATGCTTGGCTGCAAATACAGAAAAAAAGATGCTTTATGACGAAGCTGGTTAGAAGAGTCCCTTACTGTGTTGTGGACTATTTACCTGTGCAGATGGCATACAAAGATGGAAAATTAAGTTAAAATAACTTAGCTTGAAAGGGATCTTTGTATGTCATCTTATTTCAGGTCTTTTCCAGCCAAGTTCTCAATGTTCCCAAAGTATTCTTCACCCTTCTGGGTAATCTCTTCATGTGCTTGATTGTCCTCATGGATATTTTTTTTTATCTTTTGAATTTTTCCTTTGCTGTGTCTATTGCCTTACGCCCTGTAACTGTGAAGCTCCATCTTCTCTGTAGCCGAGGGTTCTGTGAGATGAAGGCACCACAGAACTGCAAAGTGCTATTCCTAATTATAAAACCCACCCAAGATATTAGGGAAAAAAAGCTGAAGAAGTAAGTACAGTTTATCCTGCTTCTTTAGAAAAAACTAAATTAAAAGAAGAGGAATTTAACCACCTTCCAGCCCCAGATTCATTGGTCTGTCCAACTGACAGAGTGCAGGACAAACTACCACTAGTTCTGGATCACTGATGGACAAGGGGTGCAAGAATTGGTAAGCTGGGGAGAGGTCTATACACAAAGATGATCATACTTGAATCTTTCATGGGAGGCAGAACCATTGTACTAGCATTTATCACTCTCCTACAACCTGCTGAAAATCAACAGTTTCATAAATCAACAATTCCAGGAGACATTAAGTGTTCTCTTTATTTATACGGACGTTTTTCTTATAGATCTTGATTTATAAGGCAGTGTTACAGAGTGCATCTACAAAATGAGACCAGATACTGAAATCACTGAAGTGGAAATATGCATAGAAATATATTTGTAGTTGTTTTCACAGATGGAATTTCTGCGTGCCAATTAATTCTCCCTTTTTCTGCAGCATGCATAAATTGTATTTATGCAAATCTGCAGTCTGGTCATGTTGCTAGCATACAATGTAGCTCCTGCAAACTTTTGACAGAGTATAGAGAGATAAATGGTGTGATCACTCTTCCTTTTCTGAAATTGTTAAATTAATTTTATACCTGAATGACAAAAGCCTGAAGATTTGAAGATACACAGCTTAGGAGAACTCGAATATCTGTAGAATGTGCCAGCGAAGATAATAGGTCATTCAAACCTGTGAAATATAGAAGGGAGATCAAGTGATTGGCTTGCTGCCATTTCTAGCTTTTTTTTTCTTTTATATTTGGCTTTAAATATATTAAGACCTCTGTTTATAGCATTTTGATTAGTGTAACTGTGCAATTTCTTAGAAATTAGTCAGAATTCAAGTTTATGTCAGAGAATCATAGAATCATAGTGTCATAGAACGGCTTGGGTTGGAAGGGACTTCAAAAACCATCAAGATCCAATGCCTCTGCTGCAGGAAGGGTTGCTAACTGCTAGATCAAGTAGATAAGGCTGCTTAGGGCCTCATCCCACCTGGCCTTGAACACCCCTAAGGATGGGGACTCCATAGCCTCTCTGGGCAAAACATTCCAGCACCTCACCACCCTCTCAGTGAAAAACTTCCCCAGATATCTAACCTAAATCTTCCCTCCTTTAGTTTTCCCCCTTGTCCTATCACCATCTATCCATGTAAAAGTTGATTTCCCTCATGTTTATAATCTCCTTTTAAATACTGGAAGGCTGCAATGAGGTCTCCCTGCAGCCTTCTCTTCTCCAGACTGAACAAGACCAGCTCCTTCAACCTGTCTTCACAGGAGAGCTGCTCCAGCCCTGTGACCATTTTTGTGGCCCTCCTCTGGACCCTTTCCAAAAGTCTGACATCTTTCCTATGTTGAGGGCCCCAGACCTGGACACAATACTCCTGCTGAGCCTCATGAAGGCAGAGTAGAGGGGGACAATCACCCCTCTTCTGATGCAGCCCATGATACAATTGGCTTTCCAGGCTGCAAGCACACACTGCTGGCTCATGTTCAGTTTTTCATCTACCAGGGCCCCTAATTCCTTCCCAGCAGTGCTACTCTCAAGTTCTTCTCCCAGTCTGTATACATATCCGAGATTCCCCCGACCCAAGTGCAAAACCTTGCACTTTGATTTGTTGAACATCATTAGGTTCACAGGGGCCCATCTTTCAAGTTTATCAAGGTCCCTCTGGATGGCATCCCTTCCTCTGCTTTATCAGCTGCACCACTCAGCTTGGTGTCATCACCAAACTTGCTGAGGGTGCACTTGATCCCATTGTCTATGTCATTGATGAAGATGTTAAAGAGTATTGGTCCCAAGGTGGACCCCTGGGGTACACCACACATTACTGGCCTCCACCTGGCTGTAGAGCCATAGATCTGTTCCATCATCTTCACAGGCACAGAGGTGAGGCTCACTGGCCTTTAGTTCCCTAGGTCATCCTTCCTCCCTTTCTTATAAATGGGACTGAGGTTTCCCTTTTTCCAGCCACCAGGGAATTCACCTGTCAGCCATGGCTTTTCAAATATGATGGAGAACATCTCAACAACCACATCAGCCAGCTCCCTTAGGACCCTGGTATGCAGGTTGTCCAGCCCCATAGCCATTGCTACCATGCCTGCTCTGATCTAATTATCATGGCCAAGGTGGAAAGAGCAAACTTCACACAAGTACAAGCTAGAATATGGTTATATGCAATACCAAATTTCTTATCTGAGCTTCTATAAGGCTGAAAAAGAAAAATCTGTTGTGGAGGAGGGAACTGTTTAGAAACAATAACAAAAACTACAGATATTCCATAATATTCTATGGAAATATATATGGCATTGCCAGAAAGCAGTGCAGATGTTCCCCAAAAAGATTAGAAGCTACCACTCTGTGCTGCAAGCTGCATCATGACTGTACCTCTCTGAATCTGTACCCTTCTAGCTAACAGGACTTACTGTCAGAAAACATATACATAGGGTCTGTAAAACTTTGTTTATTATTAATAACAATTTGGAAAAGGAGTGGAAACTGAGAATGCAATAAATCCACCTCTGAAAATACAATAATTAATAAAAAGAGTGAATGTAATAAAAAACTCCTGTGCATTGCTTTTGATTTTAAGTCTCATATAAACATTATTCAGATGGTTATTTGATGGCTCTATGAACAAAGTGAATTATTATTCCTGCCAAAAGCCATCACAGGCAGGTGATGGTGCATCCCTTGTCAGAGAGCATGCCTGTGGCGGGCCAGGAACAAAGAGCTGAGGATTCCTCCATCAGCTCTAAGCACAGCCGGTCCATCTTGCCCATTTCTTGCTAATGATTTAAATGTCAGTCTGTTAATCTTAGAATTAACTTGCCATTATGTTCCCATTGCTTTTCGGTAGACTGGCAAATGTATCATGTCATGGCTGCATGCAAACCGTGTATTTTAGTGTTTACAGCTCAGCATCAATTCTGCAGGCCCTAACAGAGCAAAAAGATGTGAAAGCTGAAAGGTCTTCATCCAGTTCAGCATACAGTATGTAAAATCTGGCCACAGGAGGTGATTTTGTGTACTGCGATTAATAACAGGGAAAAATGCAAAACGCAATTCTAGGAAATTCTTTTTTATCAAAGAAAATGATAAAATGTCAATGTCCCTGTTTATCAGCCTTCTTTTGGAAGATGTATCATTTGGGAACACAAAATCCACTCCCGCTGCCATAGAAAGCATTAAGAGAGAATCAAAGCCTTTCATTCTTAACCTTTAAAATTAAACGGATAGAACTGCGTGCTCCATTCTCAATTTTATTGGCTCTTTTCCAGTACTTAGGTTTACTGAAAGGCTGTAATTCCCAGTAGGGCAGATGCCATGAATAAACATGCTAGAGCTTTAACAACGTCAGGCAGAGGCTTAAATGGATAGAAAAATATAGAAAAAATTACATTTGATTTCTATGTTGTACTGCAGTTCATCTGGATTTCCATACTTCTTTTGAAAGAGGTTTCCAGGCACATCCAGCAGTCCCTGATCGATGACAGCATTCAAGTCTGAGATCAGAACAGTGACTTTGCTGTTGTTGTTCAATACTATTCTCATTGTCTGCAGTTATTAAGAAAACAGTTAATGTCTTTCACTTTCACAAGCCCTTAACTCAGTCAAAACAGCTTCCCTTATTCAGTGCTAAGTTAGAAGTGGGGCTTTAAATTTACCACTAGACTCCAAATGGGGAAAAAAAAAAAGCATCAAAGGAGATGAATCTTAAGCTGTCTTTGAGTGGGTTTTGTTCTGGGTGATATTATTTTCAATGAGACTTCGTGGTAGTGTCTGTTATGGAGCAGACAAGGCTGACAGATGCTTGAAGTATCTGGGCAACCGTTTCTGCCTGCAGTTATTACAGTTATGCCAAATAATGGTACTTTGTCTGAAAAAATGAAATGATGTATTAGGATCTACTTTACCTCAATATCATTTGTCTTTTATATGTGTTTCAATTACATTCAAAAGTGAGCTTTCTTGAGTTTTCCTAGCCTTTGAGAAGGTAAAAATAAGACTAGAAATAGGGTATTAGTTAAAGTGAAGTTAGTAGGGAATTTGTCCCATTTCTTTGCTTGTGAGTCATTTGTGAATGCATCTGGTTTCATATTTGTCCCCATAAATTTTACATACACAGATATCGCAGAGAATTTTCAGCCTAACTTTTTATCCTTTTTTTTTTTTTTAATTAATTGCTAATATCCTGATTGAAATGTTTTAAGTGGAAAATAATGAAAGGAATTAAATCTGAGTCTGTTAAAATTCATCCACCCATACATTTAGTCTCTCACTTTCATACTGAAATGTGGGAGATCCTAAAGGCTCTGTTGAACGTGGGCTTTCGTGTGAATAATCCATGTGTTCAGTTTGGCCTACTAGAGGAAAAAATATTTTCTTGAAAACTTCAGAGAAATCTTCAGGATTAATGAACATTTGAACAAAAGCCATTCATCGGGTGCATGGTAGAGATTACTACTTTCTGTGACACCACACTTACTTGCAAGTATAACTCCCAATCTAGTACTTTTATTTTCCACTATTCTGTTAGCATTACTCAAATATCACAAGCAGCCTGACTCTCGGTAGTCTTTTTCAGCCAAGTTAAAGACAAAACTTCTTTTCTTGTTTTACATGGAGTTTCCAGCACTGGAAGAAGAGCTGCTGGTTGCAGCAAGAGCACACAATGAGAACACTGGGAACACAGCTCCATATTCCAGTATGTTAGGCCACTCTCTTTCTTTACCCATTACACTTCACAAAGCATAATGCTCTGAATTACTAAGAGCTGGCCCTGACAACACTTAAATACAGCTTGCCAAAGGCAGGAATCAGCCCTTGGAAATGACAAGCATTATATTCACCTTCCTTTCTCACAGGGAATTTGCACCTTCTTATACTCTAATTACTCCCGTACATCCAGATAGTAGCAAATATCAGCCTGCTTTATCTACGCAAGATGGGAAAGTTACTTTTTCCTTCTGAATGCTGACCCTGCCAAAATTGTTCAGATTTTCTCGCCAGGTGGCTAAATTATTGCAAAATGCTCTACAAGGCACAGTGTGTTTACACCATTCAGAAGCTGCAGCTGCACAGTCCCTCAATAACAGTTCTCATTAGGAGCACTGTCACCTGCTTTGACCACCTGTCTCTGGTTGAAATTCAAAGTGCTTTTCAGAGAGAAAACCTTGAAGGACGATTAGAAATACCAAATGACTCCCATATGAGAGAATTAAACTTCAGGCTGAGACAGAAATAACTGAGAAAGAATGTGGCAGAGGTCTGCAGGAAGAACTGCATGAAAAAGGGCACAAATTTTATAACTAATAAAAGAAAGTACTTTTTCACACAAGAAATAATCAAATCCTGGGGCTCGCTACCCCAAGATATTGTGAAGGCCAAAACCAGGCTGTTAAATGAATGGAGGGGGGTACAACTTTCATCTCAGATGGCAGGTTGTGCCCCAGGAGTAGGGCATCACTTGCTCTATGCATGCCTACTTTATCTGAGTATCTGATGAGGACAACCAGAGGAAATAGCACAAGCACACGAAAGCCTAGGGGCTGGTCTGACCAACTAAAACACCGACTGGTTTTCTCTGAGTGACATTCACCTCACCATGAAGCTTCTGTGTGTTTCTCACATACTGAACATTTTAAATACTTGTGCTGTCCAGCTAACCATCTTCTGGTATGCATTAGATGGAGGGGGTAATTTTGCAATATAATCTTTATCTGACTCTTATTTCCTACTCTGCTCTCTGGAGCCCAGTATAAACGGCTTGGGTAACGTCAGAAGTTATACCTGAGGCTACAGCTGCTGAAAGACTATGGGAATGTTGATTTACAAGGCTCACATTTTTTCGCTTGTTGAAGCTGTTGTTTTTAAATTATTAATGGGACTGATCAGCAGTTACTCTGGAGCTCCCTTGCCCTTCGCTTGTATATTAAAGAGGCTCCAGAGAAGGTGCAAATGTCATTTACCTGTGCAAAGAGTGCCAGTTAGCATGAAGAGGAACCAGGCTCAGAGTGTACTCTACTGTAAGTATAGACCTGACCCAGGTCCTCAGGTCTAGAATGTTCACTTTGTGCAGGTTAAACAGTGCGCAGTCAATGTAAAGCAGTCAGAGGCTGCTGCTGGAGAATTCCCTCCAGCTAGGTTAAAACTTTTTCTCTAAATCTCAAGGGTGTAAATTAAATGTTGAGTCTCCACAGCTCTTCCATGCACTAGGAATGTGCAGGGAAGAATCAAAAAGCTACAACCAACACCTTGATGTCATGCCTCAAGCCCAAGCACAACAGCTTAAAGTCTAAATACAGCAATCAGGTCCAAATGACTGGGAATAGCTGGCACATGCAGTCTTGTGGGATTGAGTGGTTTGATGTAAGAAGCACCGTTAAGAAGCATACAGTGTTATGAAGCTGAGTTTTTTCTAATGTTCAGCATCTCCAAAGTGCTGCTGCAGGAAATGGCAACTACAAGTCTTCGGCACTTGACAGAAGTGGACTCTTTGCCCATGTTAGGACACATAGGTTTAACTTCTGTATGTTGTTGGTGATGAAGCTTTCCCATAAAGGAAAACTACATTTATTAAGGAAGGATGTGATGCTGCTGTGTAACCCAAGGAGCCACAGTTCTCTTCATTTACTCCTTTGCTGTGGGGACACAATGAAGTCATTTAAGCCAGATGGGCATACTGGGAGAATCTTGTACTGCTTGTGCTGTGATTTTGCAAGTATTTAAGGACAGCAATGGAAGAAAAGCTACAGGAAGGGCACAGCCCATCATAATAATGCAGCACTGAGTAAGTACAGGATAGCAACCACTAACCACATCTCGGAGGTTCTCACAGAACCCAAAGGGCCCCTCAGCATGCTTACTGTGGGCAGGAATAAGTAGGAGAGTGAGCATGGTTTGGACCATGGTTAGTATTGTCATGGTTTTATGATTTTTGGTTATCGGTATTCCACATCATAACACCGTTGACAAGTATACAGATAATAACACCTGTGCTGCTGTTGTTCTACTGCAGTGGAGCATCTCATAAATGATCCTTACTGTGTGTGGTTTTCTTGAGTGAATGAGATGCTCAGTTTTTTTGTTTCATGGATTCTGGAACATACCTTGGCCATATTAGAAAGATCTGTCTTTCTCCTGAGTCTTTTTATAAACACTGTAACTTCTGTTAAAGAAGAAGAGGCAATTGTTTCATATAGTTAATATTTTACATTCTTAAAGACATTAATGAAGACAGATCTCTTTAAATTGTAAAGCAGATCCCTGTGGGAGCAACAGGCTAACTCAGAGCACAGGGAGATAGCTGAGCTGCTCTCTATGCTGAGGACCCCACAAATTCAAATCTTGCAAGCAGCCCAGATTACTGCTCTTCCTTCACTGGAAATGTGTTAATCCATGATGCAGAGGAAAAATACTTCCAATATTTTTCCCATAGAATACTTCTCAAGCAAGAGCAACATTCTTTTATGAGTATGGTTTCAGATGCCATCATAACTGATGGCAGCATGAATTCTAAATTTTCCGTTTTGATTAGAGTTTGCATTTTCACAGAGTTTGCATTTCATCTATAATTCTTCAGCACTGTTAATAAAGGCTGATTTCTGTTGCTCTACTTGATCCTGTCTATAACGTGTTAGAATTACTAACACCATGGTCCAAGGATATCCTTTTTAAGAATAAAATATAATATAACTAACTGATTCTCAGTTGAAGGAAAATCAAGTATAAAACAACTTAAATCTGCAGACAGGCAATGGTTTTCAAGTGAATTCTGTTTCTCTGAAGTTTGTACAAACCCCAAAGCCCAGGATATGCATAGAAAGCATTGTAGTTGATTAATTACGTATGCTTTCATGCACACAAGTGTGTTAAAAGCAGATTACTAAATTTGCTCTGTCGATTGTTTGAACGTAAGGACTGCCAGATATGAGACTGACTGCAAGCCATCCTTGAGCACGTGTGTGCAAGCAGACCTGTAGCCATGCAGGATCCCATCTTTCTCACTGAAGAGATGGTTTTCATTCATGGAGCAACTGAGCAGCATTTTGCTTTAGCTGGATTCTTAAGCATAACTGAACTAGATGATCTTAAAGGTTCCTTCCAACCCGAACTGTTTTATGATTCTATGTAATATATAAACTGTAGAATCATGGAATGGCTTGGGTTGGAAAGGACCTTAAAGATCAACTAGTTCCACTGCTGTGGGCAGTGACCACTTCTACTAGGTCAAGTTGCCCAAAGCCTCATCCAACATGACCTTGAACATTTTGTACATATGAACACATTTGCATACATAAATCAAAGTACGTATGTATGTATGTACATATTTAGGATCACACACCTTTGTATATTACAAGATTTTTAAATCCTGCTCTAATGACAGAGTCACATCTTCCGTATAGGCCTTTGGCTTTTTTTCTACTTTATATTGAATTGCCCTATAGTCATTAATTAATTTATCTGCATAAAACCACTTGCAAGGTAAAGAGACAGAACAACACCTAAATTTCGGAGGGCAGGGTGCTTATTTTTCAGAGTCATCAACACAGCCAAAGTGAACATGGCAAAAGACAGGTCTTTAAAAAGATTCAAGTACACTTTAATTAACCAGGAACTTGGAATGATTTGGGCTTAAATTTGTTCTCACACCAATTGAGACCATTTATTTTTAACTGTGTGCCAACTAACTCTAGTCCTTCCTACTATCAAGGTCATCAGCTAAAATGTTTTTAAAATAATTTAAGAGTCTTGTAACCCAGTCTTTTCTGCAGGTGAAGCAAAGATTATTTTATGCAAATCACTCTGTTCCTCATACTCACCTTTACATTTGGATGTTTGGAGTGGCATTGGAAGCTCTTCCAAAGCGTTAAGCAGCCAGAGTTTAACATTTTTACTGAACATTCTGATTGACTTCAGATAGTGGACAGACACCTCCTCCAGGAAGTCACCAAGGAGAATATTATCCATTTCCTACAATGTAAATATATGGAGCTGCATGGTCTCTGCACTACAGATTTTTTACAGCAAAATGAAACACATTTTAGCTGTGATTACAATTTATGTCATGAAAAAGCCCATTTTTTCCTCCTCTTAAGGCAATAATTAATCTATATTTATTATCAGAAGGAAAAAGGTCCTGGCAGCAAGCAGTGCCTCCTGAATTAATTACTAGATGCTGCTTGATGACCTGCTGTAAATAAGAAGGAAATTATTCTGAGCAGAAAACAGTGTATGTCTATGTGGAATGTCGCTGAAAAATACAGTAAAGTTATCAAAGGAAAAATAACCCTCTTGTAGTTTAGAATCCAGCTATCAGGCCGAATTTCAGATGCATATCCTCATTCCAAAACCCCAGGTCACATTTATAACATCATCCTCCATTGGTGTTAAGAGCTTTCAACTGTGGTCGTATGCAGAGCCAGGAATTGGACTTGATGGTCCTTATGGATCCCTTTCAACTTGGCGTATTCTGTGATTCTGTGAACTGAAGATATGGCAGCAAATGGCTGTAGTCTCAAATTCCACTGTCTCCTTTCAAAATCCAAACTTGCTGGCTCAAAATTTGTATGTACATATACACAGAAAATAAAATCTCATTGTACAGTATACAATAAACAGCTGGTCTTTCTCTCCAGGTAGAACTACCAAAAAGACAAAAATCATAAAGTAATTACAACAGTACCTTGAATAGATATCTGTCATAGTACTTGAACAGCTGGCATATATCTGGCAAGGATATAAATGCTATTTTTTCAGGCTGTAGAGACTTCCAGAATGACGTGATGCAGTCTTCCACCTATTGCACAAAGTCCTTTATGAATATTCACCAATTTTACACTAGTGACATGTGAAGCGTGGCTCAGTGAAAGGATCACACACACATTGGCACAGAAGCAGGAAGATGGTCACAGAGCTTGGCTCCCCACCTGGCTTGAGCCGGGCTCAGACACCAGTGGGAGCATCCTGGGGTGAACCTGGCAAGGAAGCATAACAAAGAGCAGGGAGACAAAGAGATGTGCTGTGGATATGTGGATATAATGGGAGATACGTATCCATGGCCTTGTGTTTTGTGCCCACAACGTCACATTCTAAGAGCTGGTCACATTAAGAATTCCAGTATATCTTGACTGAGATCTCTTTTTGTCCATAAATGAATGTCTACCTTAGATAAAACCATCAACTAAATAAGCTACAAAGAAACAATTTCATTATCATATTTTTTTACCATCATACAAGGAGGTTACTGAAGCAAAGGCATACCTTGTCAAGCTCTTGCATTTTCACAACCTGTAAAATGTCTTGGCAGTGGCTATTGTACTCACTTGCGATCTGTATGACCTGGACAAAGTGAGCAAAAAGAGCGTGAAGAAGATCATATAGTCAAAGAGCTAAATAGCTTGATTACTGAATACTTAAACATACCATCTCATAGGGGTATTTGTTCAGTAATTCTTGCTCCCAAGGGCAGGCTAGCCCAAATTCAGGCAAAATGTATGCAAGTCTGTCTTCTTCAGTTTTCAGATAAGTGACCGATGGAAAACAGTGCAAATCCTTGCTCCAAAGCATCAGAATGTATTTTAAAGAATTAAAAAAAAAAAAGCACACAATTATCTTGTCAGTTCTGCTAAAGTTACTAAGTACTTTCTTGAAGTTATATAATGCTATTTTTTAATAAGATGTAATTATTCACAAAAATGCTTGTTCTTCTTGTTGAAAAAACTAGAGGTGGGTGAAAGAAACAAGCATGGTTGACCATAAGTTCAGATTCCAAACAGTACATTAATTTATTTTCAAACCAAGTGAATATTTCATGCTACACATATCTTATGCATATATTTTCTATAGCACTCATTTTCACAGTTGCAATCTTCTAAATAAGGCTTGAGATAGTTGGCTCTGCTGTAAAGGTGACAGCAAGGTTTTCTTCAGCTGTTGTTACACGCACTCTGAGCACCGTGAAAAAACAAGAAAGACACACAGTCTCTCCTTTTCCCTCACTGTGATCCCCATAATCCTGCTGCTCATGCTCTGTGGGTTGGCTTCCAACCACCCCAACATCAGACCAATTCCCTAGAGCATTTGAGCTGCCACCAGTTAGCCTAGCATCAGCCCCTTTGGCAAGCAGGGCTGCCATTCTCTTTTCTTAATCACTGCACAGTGTTTTAAAGACTTCCTGTGCCAGTATAGTCTCAGTGAGTTGAAAGGACACTGGCTCAACAGCATGAGGGCCTGCAGTGGTGGGCTTCAGACAAGGAAGGTGGTGCCCAACTAACTCCTCCAGGGTTGGAAACCTGGGTAGTCAGCCACGATTTCAACACTCGGCATGGCAAAGATTATTTGAGCTGACATTTAGACAATAAAAATACTTAGCTACATCAGGAGTAGGGGGAGTAAGCATTTAGTGAGGTTACACAGACAAAGGTTACTTCAGGGAGTGTGATGGGTTAATTGTATTTCATTACAACATTATATAGCATTTCTAATTAAGCACACAGAGAACCATTTTGTTATAAGTCTAATCTATCTGAAACTCACTGTTCCTTTTTTTTTGCTATTGCTCTCGTAACCAGCTGCATCTTCAGAACTGCAGGCGTCTGCACTGTGGTAAAATACAGAACATAAAGCCCTTTAAAAAAACCCACCAATTTATACTGTGTTTAGTGAGAAAATGATCTCAAAGTGGATAGAGAGTACTAGGCTGAAGTAGACAGCAGTGCGTTTAGGAAACAAAATCCCTCCCTTTCCCATCATTCAGTGGTCTCGGGATTTTCTAATGAATCTGGAGACTAATTTCAAGATAAAATTGAGTTACTCACTGCAGACAGCAAGATATTAGCCATTCAGCAGCACAATCTCTTCCAACTTCTTGTACCAAGTTCATGATTTTGAACTTGTAGTAGCAGATCATTTAGAATGAAAATAAAAATCATAGACACGGAAATAATGAAATCGTAGTTGTCCTTGAGCTTTGATAGCACAGTAACCCCAATTTCTGTTCCCTTTATCAATGCAGATAGCAACTTTTTCCTGGCTGCCCCCTGCCTACTTTGAAAGTCTTCCTTGATGCTCCACACTCTCAGTATTTTCATAGGCCTTGCAAAGACTCAACAATCAGCTTTTGGCTGGAAAACCATAAGCTGGGCAGCAGCAGGCTGCTTTTTGCTTTCTCATCTCCTCCCTCCTCCTACACCTGCGTTGCTGAAGTGAATCCTGCAGGAGAGAAAGGCAGTGGCACTCTCTTTGAGAAACCTTGTCTGTTGCGAACTGATGGGGTTCATCTGTCAAAGGAAGGGAAGAACAACTTTGGCTAGAGGCTTGCCAAGCCTAAAGCTGCTGGGGAAGGGGAACGGTGAAGGCAGTATCAGCAGTGGCTGCCCAGAGAGAACAACAAGAGCAGAGATCAGTGGGGGAGCACTTGAAGAGCAGCGCAAAGGAACACCAGCCAGTAAGCCAGTTTCTGGCCCAACTTCAGTTCCTCAACACAAATGTGTGGAGCATAGGAAATGAGGAAGGTGAACTGGAAGTTTTAGTCCAGTCTCAGGGCCAGTATATTCTGGGCCTCAGTGAGATGTGGAGGGATGGCTCACAAGTCTGGAATGCTGAGACGAATGGTTACAGGCTCTTCAGGAGGGATGGGCAGGGAAGGAGAGGAGGTGTAACCCTCAACATTAGGGAAGGCCTGGACTGCATGGAGCTGGGTAACGGCAATAGAAGAATTGGGTTCTCTTCATAAGACTCAGAGGAAAGGCCTACAAGGGGGATATTATCTGGAGTACTGTGTCTAGTTCTGGATTCCCCAGTTCATTAAAGACAGAAAACTATTGTGGAGAGTCCAGTGAAAGCTACAAAGAAGATGAGGGACCTGGAGCATCTCTTGTATTGAGGAAAGAATGAGAGACCTGGAGCTGTTCTGCCTGGAGAAGAGAAGGCTGAGAGGGGATCTTATCATATCTTATAGATATCTAATGGGCGGGTGCCAAGTGGATGGTGGTGCCCAGTGACAGGACAAGGGGCAATGGGCACAAAGTGCAGCAGAGGAAGATCCATCTGAACACGAGGAAAAGCTTTTCTGTGAGGGTGACAGAGCACTGGAACAGGCTGCCCAGAGAGGTTGTGGAGTCTCCTTCTCTGAAGATATTCAGAACATGCATGGACACTTTTCTGTGCAACCTGCTGTAGGGAACCTGCTTTAGCAGGGGCATGGACCAGGTGATCTCCCAGAGGTCCCTTCCAATCCCTGCAATTCTGTGATTCTGTGACATGGGACATGCTCCAGCCGGCCCCCCATCTGCTGCTGACGTGTGCTCCCTATCTGTGAAGCCATTTCAAGCTCCTGGGCTCTCAGGGACTCTGTTATTTGGAAGGTGGCAGCCAGTGTTTTACACAAAATATGCAGTCCTTGCTGGTGATTGGTAACACATTCCATCTCCCTTTCCCTTCACCACCACTTTGGTGCTGGAAGCCAAAGGATTCCACCCACCAAAGGCCTGGCACAACGTTAATACTGCATGTGTTTCGTCCCCACAAACAAAAGAATGGGTCAGTACAGATACACTGCTGTCAAACGTCTCATCCTTGCAGGTTCCTAAAGCCTGTGGAATACAATTAACAAACATTTTCCAGCTCCTGCTCTTCCCAAGCAGGCAGCCAGCTGCATTCTGCCGCTGATGCTATGGCAACACACCTCAGCACCTCACCTCTCCTTCAGAGGGCTGCCTAGTCTGCTTGCCCCGTGCTGGGTGGCAGGCTGAAGCCTTCCTTCTCACTACCCCTCCACCTGTCCCTGCCTCACCTTTGCCAAGTGAGGCAAGCATCATTAGCAAAAGAGGTTCAGACTCACCTGGTGCCCATAGGGGTGCTTGGCTGCCACGCAGAAACACTCTTCCCTGGAGAGCACTGCCTGGGCAAAGACAGAGCACACAGAGTGGAAGGTGGGTGGGAGGCAAGGGCAGTGAGCTCACCTCTGCCTCCCATGGGGCTGGGGGGGGGAACGAGAGCTGATAGAGGAGGTCTGGTTGTAGGGATGGCAGAAAGACTGAGGTGAATGGGAAGGAAGAAGGGAAAATGAATGGAGGGAGAACGGTGAATGGGACTGACAGATTACACTGAGATCAGAAAAGATAATATCCTAGAAACACACTAGAATTTGTAACTGAAAAATTACAGGTTTGCTTCACTAGAAAGTCAGAGGCCCAAGCCTCCCCTGTTACTAAATCATGCAGTAACTCTTATTTAGAGGTCTTTTCCAACCTTGGTGATTCTATGATATGATTCTACTCTTACAAAGCCAAAACTCACTGGCATTTTTTAGCACTGACATACTCCAAGCCATTTTGACCTGCCAGAGCAGCTGCCATTGTAGGGAGACCTCATCCTCAAAGCTCTCATTCCTAAAAGTCACCTTAGCATACTGCAAATCATCCTACACCCTCTTAAATCTCCATAATACCTTTGGAAACCCGTTTGGTCACAGCTCTGCTTGTTTGCACTACTTTCACATCAGCAGCAGCACAACAGAATATGTATCTTTAGAAAAACTCAACATTTCGAAACAGACCAGCTCACAGGTGCTTTGTAAGAGTATCCTCATCACTCCTAGTGTGAACTCATTCCATCCCAGCAACCTAACACATCCAAGGCCTTGTTGACTACCAAGAGGCAAATGCCTTCTTTGCAGTAAAAGGCTAACCATTATAATCTTATGGCCATTTCTATGACACCAAGCAAAGCTCCCAACATGCCAGACCCTTCACAGGCCCAGTTCCTTACTACCAGCCCCACGTCAAGTGCTGATGACTTCAAAAAGGTCAAGAAATACTGTTTTCAGTAATTAGAGACAGTGGATTGTAGTGCTGACAGCAGTCCATTCTTTAACAGCCCGGAGGGAGTTTGGGTGGATGCGTTCATCTCTCAGCTGGGCTCTCGGCTCCACCTTCCCCTCAGGTAGAAGCTCCAGAAGAAGCACCTGCGTGTCAGACTCGATCCAGGTATGGGAGGACGCAGTACTCATTTGGGACGTGCTGACTGCTCAGGCACACATCCCTGTCTCTGCAAGGGGGACATGGCATCAAGCCAGTGAGGTCTCTCCTATTCGTTGGATCTGGTTTGAAGACAAGCATTTGGACTGCACTATAATGGCATATTGATAATCTGCTTCACTATTATCTGGAAGTTTTCACACCAGCACACTCTTCCAGACTGTTGTGTTATGGGTCAAATACCGTCTGCTGCAGCCATCAATTTAACTCCACGAGAACAATGTTTGTCCTTGCGGGTAGAAAAATACTCCATTTTTTTATTACCTTTTTTCTATCTTTCATTTCTCTACTTTAAAAAAATTACTCCAGGGATGGTTTTTTTGTTTGTTTGTTTGTTTGTTCAGTGGTGGTTTTACTGGATGACAAAAATTAATTCTGATTCCTAAAAGTACTGAGCTCTACAGAGAAGGCAGTAAAGATGAGATATTTGCTTACTGTGTTCCTGTGCATTTGTAAAGCATGTACAAAGCTGTAAGAGCAGACGGAAATAAACTGACTTATTTAATCGAGGCTGCTGTTTATGTTGTATGTGGCCTAATTTATTTCCTTAGTTATTTTGTGGGAGGAGGGTTATGATAACCATGTGTCTCTGGCTGCATTTCATTTGTCTGTTTTTTACTGCCTTCTCTCTGTTTTCTTCTGCTGCCCTTTCACAGGCACCAAGAAGCAGCAGTGACACCCAGGTGCTGCTGGTGCACGTGTTAGCTCTAGATGGGGGCACGTGGCTGGGTTTTGAGTGAAAGATGCTCTAAATGCAGCTCTTTGGCTTCACACAACAGCTTAAATGAAGGAAGCGTCAGACAAGATAATTTCATAGTTAAGAGACTTAGTTAAGAGTATTGCAGCTAGAAAGCTGATGTTTATCTAAACGTATATATATTTAATATAGTGTACGTTGGTAGCTAGGGATATCACTTTAGCAAGGTTCTCATGTGAAATGAGCCTTGCGTTTCCTATGAATAATTTGTTTGGTCTCAAAACAACTGATTACCACTTGGCTGTGTGCAGAACCTGAGCCTTTGCCCTGATCCACTCTTTATCCTTGCTCTGCTGTGGCTGCCTGGGCTGCTGCAGCTTCACTTTGCCATCAAACCAGCAAAGACAGGCAGCAAACCCGCGGGTATAATTTTTCCATTCTCTTGCAGCGTGTATTCAATTAACTATACAATAAAATACCACAGACAGTGAAACAGCTTTCATCATCGCCAGAATATCTGAGTGCTTAATAGTCTGTCTTGTATCCCTGGAACATTTGTGCCATAGAGAGCTATTATATCCCCATTTAAAAGAATGGAAACCAAAGTACAGAATTCATTTGTATACACATTTCTTTTTTTTCCTTCTCCCCAGGAGAAATGCAAGTCTGAAGCTCATTTACCTCAACCATGACCTTAACGATGACCTCCCTCATCCTGCCTACAACTGGGTCGAGATAAAGTCTACACTTAGCTTCTACACTATCTTACATTCATCACTTTTTTAAATTGTTTTTCTGTTTGTGCAGTCGATTTCCACTCCTGTCTTATATATCGTCTCATTGCTGTTCCCTTCCGAGAGGTTACTTTAAAATCTGACATTTTAAAACAAAACAGAGGCAGTATTTTCAAAGTAGCATGCCTCATCTTTTAGTAAAAACTAGATAACACCGTTGCGTATAGAACTCGTCAAAAGAGCGCTGTCATTTATATTGTAATACGTATCTCTACAGCCTACTGTTTACCAACAGAAGTGCTACAATGTCAAGAAGCAATTGTCATTCATCTGAGCTTCCATTCAGAGCCTCAACGTGTTACGTTCTTCCTTTAGGTTTGGCGTGATCTACCTTTATACAGCGTTCAATTCAGGGAAACCTGACTAGACAGGGCACTTTTTCCAAATTGAATTTTCCTGTTAGGGATATTGCTTGATGTCACAGCACTTTTATAGCGTGTGTAAGAGGAAGAAAATACTCATACTGTTGACAGTGTTCAGTAAAGAGAAATAACGGACTTCTATATACAGACAATATCTATATTATCATGTGACATTTCATGATTGAAATATTTAGAAAACAAACCTGCGATAATTTTTTTGAGACAGAAGAAAGCAATAATGTCCATAAAAGGAAGAGTCCTTCTTGATAGCTATTCCATCATAATGATATCTAGAAAATATTTTTTAAAAAAATGGATGAACTGACAAGCATGTGATTTTCAAGATAGTTAGCAAAGAAATAATATTCCTCTACTAATAGTTAGTAAATAAATAATATTCCTCTACTAAAAGCATGGTCAGACAAGAAAAGACAAAGCAAAAACAAAAATACTACATTTACTTTATAAATTCTGTTGGAAATTTATTTCCCTTACACAAAATATTTACGCAAGTGTTTCTAGAATAACTGAACAAGCTCTACTTAGTTGTTTGGGGATTTTTTTGCCCTTGAGTGATACCTTCTTTTAAGTGAACAAACATAAGCCAGCAAATACAGTGCAACAGTTTTGCACAGGATAATTAGAGAAGTCACAGACCTCTCAGCAGGCAGAGGTCCCCACTTCCCCACTGAGGCTGGAGGACAGTGTGCACTTGCAGCACAGTGGTTCACAATAGGTTAGGGACTGGGTGGCCCATGGGTGGAAGATAAAACCAAGAAATCTAGAAGAACTGCTATAGTTTTATGCCCATCCTGGTGTTATCATTCTGCTCTGGTCTTGGAAGGGTACACCAGCATCTGGTACAGGGTGAATGGAAAGGTTCCTGGCCTTCAGCAGCCAGTAGAGGGTGAGCTTCTGCTGGTGGGAAACAACTGCACAAGGCTGCGGGGCACCACACACCGTCCCAACCAATGCTGTGGCCATCTGTGGCCAAGCAATCCAAACTGCTGTATCAAGCTGACAGCAAGTCCAGGCTAGTGGAGAAAAATCACAGATCAAGCAAGGGCCTGTCATTCAAAGCCAGTGTTCTACAGCTACTCCAAATGCTTGTAAAATGACTGCATTTCAGTGCCCTTTAAAGCACTGTTTCTCCCAGTCTGGACATTCAGAGTGTGAATATATATTTGGACATTGAATCAATGAAAGTGTATCTATCTCAATCTTCATGCTTCTGCTAGAGGGACAGAAGGAATGGAAAAGAAGGGAGATGGAGGAAGAGATCAGAAGATATATTAGAGCTGGAGCTGAGAATTCTGCCATTTTCTTTCAACTTTACTAGAGCAATCATTCATAATGTTTTGCAAACAAAGGATTCAGAAACAATACCTGGCACTGCCTCTGGTGCCCAGCCTTCTTGTCCCCAGACCTGGGAAAACTAACCGGATAAGCTAAAAAACAAGCAGAAAATTAGAGATTCTTGGCAAGTTCATTCAAAAACACAAAGGTGTACCCATTACAGTTTTCCCTCCTTGATCACTTATTTTTCTTTCCATCACTTGCTGGCTAATACCTGTCCCTACATACCTCTCAAATGGTAACTGCTGAACTGAACTCAATAAGGATTTTGTGAATCGAAATGCGAGTAATTTCATGGATTACCTCCCTCAGATGAGACTTGTTTCACATCAATCTGGTTTGCCTGCTCTGAAGCACACCCAGGAGACCACCCACAGCTGGCTGGGTGCAGCGCAGCCAGGGGAACTTGATCTGCAAGAAGCATCTCTCTGGGGCCTGTGGAGGGGCTGGAGTTGCTCCATCCCTGTCCTGCCCTCCTCATCTGAGCAGGGTTCACTCACACAACCCTCTCACTTGTACATGGAGCACTTGCAGGCTGGGCTCTAACTTGATGTTTCTGAGAGGCTGCATCCCCCACACCGCACAGCAACCTCCAGGCCACCCCTGTGGTAATGTGAACTGGGGTCAGGCAGCATCTACCAAGGTTAAGCCCTACAGAATAATACGATAGTGTCAGGGTAATACCTCACTTCACCACGATTATTCTGCATGAGCTCTCCTATGAAGGCAGAGCCTAACAAGGAGGTCTGAAGCTGTACAGGAATGAGGGCACAGTGCTGTCATTGAGCCAGGCGATCCTTCACTGCAGCCCAACACTGCCTTTGTGCAGAGTGCACCTTGTTGGCTTAAGGGCCTGCACAAGGACAGATCGCATTCCCTGACCTACAGGTTACAGCAGTGCTGGTATGGTTCTGCTTTTTGCACATTTTTGTGTGCACCCACCTCAGCTGCTCCCTTTCTCAACATGGTACATACTCCCCTTGTCCCAAAAGGCTGCCCTGTGAACTGAGGCCTCTGCTACAGACGGTGGCATACTGGAGCAGAGGGACCAGGCAGATTAAATTAGTGCCATCTCAAATAACTGGAGTTTCATTCACACAAGGCTTGATTGCAAAAATCCTTACATGCAGTGCGGTCAAGTTACTACAGCTTGACAAATTATTAATAGCTCATATTATTCACTGGCCTCTTGTAACTGCTTACATGTGCACCTGTATTTTAAAACAATGTAACTGCAGCTCCTGCCCCTCAGTCTCCTGCTGCACAGCCACAGGTCATGCTGAGGTGGAACTCATCTTACCTACGTGGCTCCTTGTGTAAGCTACTCTTGGCAGACTCCATGGTCAATGGAGAAAAACAGGCAGTTCCAAGGCATGAGTCACCTGAGCTGACAAGACGACCCATTTAGAGTGAGAGGAACCGTATGTAACTACTTATTTCTCTCCACTGACTACCAAGAGATGGTAAGGTGATGAACTTCATGGCAAACCTCTGTACCGAACCAGACCGGTTCCACGCATGGCTTGGGTAATGGGTGATGAGCCATAAGGCTATGGTAAACCAATCGTGTGGGATCAGTCACTCAAACCTTAAGTAAGAGTGATCATCACCCATTAAAAACAAAACAAAATGAAACAGGTTCAACTAAATTGAGATAAATGATTCCTAAAATGAGTTTATTCACACACAAAATTGATTCCAGGCACAATTTTTTCTTGAATTTTTTTCTTTAAAAATGCTAAAACAGCTCCTACCACAGGCACTAAAGGAAAACTATTAGCTGTAAAAATAGGAAGTTCTGAACAAAAAATCTTGAATATCAATCACACATGATTCTGTTTTCCTTAATTGGTCAAATAAAGTCAAATAGCTATGAGAATTTGTTGCATGTGGGATTTCTAAGTGGTAATCGCCTTGTGGGTTGTATCAACATCCACTTAGTGGAAGAGTGTAACTGCTTAAAGGAGATTGTTTTTTACATCTGCTTTTGTTTTGCTTGGAAGATTCAGTGAAGAATTTTTAGTGCATGTTAGGAGCAAAATCTCCCTAAGTGTAGTTAAAAAAGGAAGTTTAAAATTATGTAACAACCAAATGGGTCTTTTAAGGACAGAAGAATCAGCTTCTCAGGACTGGTTTCTTAACCTTGCACTGTTTACCCTGGAAAAGCCTTCTAAAAAAAAGATCACAGAATCACAGAATTGCAGCAGTTGGAAGGGACCTCAAGAGATCGAGTCCAACTGCCCTGCCAAAGCAGGTACTCTACAATAGGTTACACAGGTAGGTGTCCAGGTGGGTCTTGAATACCTCCATAGAAGGAGACTCCACAACCCCTCTGGGCAATCTGTTCCAGTGCTCTATCACCCTTACCATAAAAAAGTTCTTCCACATGTTAGTACAGAACTTCCTACATTCTAGCTCTAGGCCAGTACTCCTTGTCCTTGCCCCACTGAGAAGATCCTGGCTTCATCCAATTGTCTCCCAGCTCCTTTCAGATATTTATAAACATTTATCAGATCCTCTCTCAGTGTTCTTTTCCCTAGGCAGAACAGACCCAGGTTACTCAGCCTTTCCTCATCTGGGAGATGCTCCAGGCCCTTAATCATCTTTGTGGGCCTCCGCTGGACTCCTTCCAGCAGATCCCTGTCTTTTTTGAACTGGGGAGTCCAGAGATCTTTGCCAGTGTAACATGCACATCTTCCCTGAAGAAAATGAATTCCATTACAAACAATGCTTTTCTTCCCCAGTATATCTGTATTCATATGAGGGCTTACTAGAAATATATTAGCAAAGACACGAACATAGTTGTCATTTTTAGATCAGCACAAATCTCTGTGCACCCGCCACAGAAAACATGGATACAACTCCCAGATAAGCCAAAGAAGAAGTAAGGACAATACAGAAGCCTTCAAACACAGTCTTTTCTAAGCTCTTAGGATGAATTACCCTATTAATAATATATTATGTATGCGTCCTTTTCTATTATTTAATTTTTCTTGCTACACAATGCATATATTTGATACAAACGTATCCTATTTTCTGTTTGGATCTCAGTTTCTAATCTTGCAAATCCTCTCTATTCTGTACCTTTCCAAAGGTGGCGGAATTTACTTTGTCGTCGTCATTTGAACTGAAGTTTTCTATATACATTTCATATAGCAGCCAACGGGGTATGGTGCATCCTTCACACAAATAGAAATTATCAGCTATCCTTTAAAACAAAACAAAACAAAAAATCTATCAGTTTATGTCAGAATTAGAAAAAAAGAGTTGTTAACTTGCAATTTTAATAGCTTGTCAAGTTTACGATGGACTAGGTAATAGTAACTCCTATTTTATAGAAGCATAAAGTGAAAGTAAGGACTGTCACTTCTATGCCAATTCGTATTCTGGTAAAAAAAAAAAGATACATCTTCATAGGCATGTATACATTCTAAGTTTTTCAACTTTTTACCTTCAACTTTCTTTTTTTACAAAGTGTAAGAGCAATTGTGTGAGAAATTAACAGGTTCTCATAATTTTTAACAAAGAAATACAACTTAGTGGTACTAATCTAACACTAAAACCATTAAGCGAGATATTAGCATCTCTCTAATAAGACATAACTTTTATCTTCTACTTCTAAAGGTCTCCACTCTACCAAAAACACCAATAAGGGCATTTTCTATTCTGAAATGTCCAACATAATGGTTTGGGGTGGAGAGTGCACAAATTATGAAGGTCCAAATTCTGTTCTTATACAGTCTCAATGCTTTTAGCACAAGTTTAGAACAGAACTTTAATTTACAGTTACAGTGCAACAGAATTGATGGCAGAAAAACTCATCCTTAGGTTAAACTCCCTGCCCATCCTACAGATCAGAGCAGTCACAATCACATAAGCGGCACTATTTGCTTAAAGAGGTGAAGACTCATAGATTCATAGAATCATTAAGGTTGGAAAAGCCCTCTCAGACCATCTAGTCCAACCATCAATCCATCCCCACCATGCCTTCTGACCACGTCCCTCAGTGCCAAATCCACTCTTGAACACCTCCAGGGATGGTGACTCCACCACTTCCCTGGGCAACCTGTGCCACTGCTTCACTGCTCTTCCCAAGAAGGAAGATTAGAACTTAGTTTCTTTTTAGCCAAAGTTATAAACTTCACCAGAATAAAGGCCTTAATGTATGAGATAGTGGCAATGTCTTCAGTGTCAGAGGATAATAGCTCCCTGCAGTACAACTACAGGAGCAAAGAAGCAGAGTGGGGATTAATTTTTAGAGCATGAGACACTGCTCGTGTGACAGTGTTGTCTTACTGTGACTCCACTTCTGCTATACCTAATGATTTATGCATATTTGATTATTTCATCAGATGAATGCTGGTACAGCACAGTGCCTCACCGCGTCTGTCTCAAGAATTAGGTTGGTTCAGAATGCAAGCTCTTCATATCCATCAGGTGAGATAAGCAGGTCAGACTTTAACTCAGTACATTCTTAATATCCTGATTTCCAGCTACCCAGTGTTTGTCTAAAGCACTAGCTTTACTGGTAGCAGATAATAGGTAAGCTCCACAGCAAACATGACATGCTGTAGCAGACGCCATTTGGCATCCCCATGCCATGGCCCCATGATGTCTGCTCAGCTCTTGCTTCCTCCCCATCTCCAGGGTTGAGAGATCCAATGGGACTTTTCACACCATGGGGCTTAAAATCAGTGAGATTTATTCTAGAACAGAGCCCTGGCTCTGCATCCCAGCAGACAGCAGCACACGATTCTTCTAAGGAAGCTGTCTCAAAACTCTTCTTAATCGGGCAGTCCCAGAGGAGATTAAACCTAAGTCCAAATTCATCTTTAATATATCACCGCAAAAGTCACTGGAAGTGCAGAAGGAATTAATTTGTGCTTTTGTAACTGATTTCTGCCAATAGTTTCGTCTCAGTGAAACTATTTGCTTAACCATTTGCTGGCAGAATATTTGGGAATCTTGTTCCACGAATTTATCATTCATTAAACCGTGAGCCTTTTTCAAATGGCAAACCAAACACGTGCATGCATCAAAGCAAAACTGATAGCAAAACCAATAAGAGCAAAAGGGAAGAGAGTGGTAAGTGAAGGTTAAAAACAAAAACAAAAGCACAACACCTGAGGAAATATCTCCTCTGTTCTACCACACCTTCCTATCCACATTGTCCATTGGGATCACAGTGTGATCCGTTCTCCAGGTTTTCTGGGGTCTGCCGCCTGTTATATGTGAAGCTTTAATAGCTGGGACATCATATGGGTCTGCTGTTAAACCGCTTCTGAAGCTAAGTCTGCCTTGCTATTGTCAATACACCAGCCATAAAATGGAGCTAAACACTCAAAAAACCTCAAAACACAGAAAGGTGATTCAGAAGCTTATTGTGATGAAAGAAACAGCAGTTGATCTTTTCAGGGGTTGTTTACGATTCAGTTTTACGCAGTGTCTCAAAGTTGTGGGATGACCTTCACAACTCCCTTTCTTCAGTTCTTCTGAAATGGAAATAGTATACCTAGAGTTTCAAAAAGTATATTGAAGTTTCAGCATGGCTCACTAGCTGGACCCAGCCACGTTTGGGGTAAGAAGAAAGCAGCCCTGGTTTCCCTTTCCCTGTCACCTGGCAGGTGATGCTCCTTCTCAAAGCCCCATAAAAGCGATGGTGACTACCTTACTCCACCCCACAGAGCACCTTGTTGAAGAGGAACCCAACCACTGCCTTCGTCCCAAGGAAACATGACCTCAGGGAGCGTCAGTCGCTTGGCATAGCTATATGCCAGGCAGTCACAGCAACCAGCTCCTGCTGGGGTGGTCCTGCAGCATCAAGGCACCTCTACGTCAGTACAAATTATATCGGAAGACAGACTTTTAGGGAACTTCACCCACTTTCATCAGATGTTTCATGCACCACCACCACGATGGAGCCTTTGTATTCAGCAGAACTTTTGTCTTCCCAAATTGTGTTCAGACCCAGACTCTTCTACCCCCAGCCGGAGCTCCTGCAGCCTCCGGTGGGAGGGGACGGGGGCTTCCCCTCAGCCCGGCTTCAGCCGCGTCCCACCACGCTGCTGACCGGCCCCCGCCGCCCCACGACCACGGGCTGAGCTGCGAGAAGAAGTAGCACTCACCAGCGGGTGATGGACAGGTGCAGGAGGGAGGTGGGGCTGCCCTCCGCCATCCCGGGCCGGCCGTGCCGAGCCGAGCCTCTCCGCGCCGAGCCGTTCCTTACCGGCTAGCGGGTGCTCGCGAGCCGCGCTGCCTTTCGAAGCCGCTACCCGAGCGCGGGGCGGCCGAGAACCGGGCACCGGGCACCGGGCACCGGGCACCGGGTACCGGATATCTGTTACCGGGCAGGGCCATGCCGGGAGTCGGGCGGTGCGAGCACCTCGCCTCGAGCTGCAGGCTCCACCGACCTGACGCACTGTATTGCTCTCTGTTTTATCTAACTAATTTAACCGAAAGAGGGGAGATTTAGAGTGCTTATAAGGTAGAGGTTTTTGATGATAAGGGTGGTGAGGCACTGGCACAGGTTGCCCAGAGAGGTGGTGGATGCCATGACTAAACGGGGCTCTGAGCAACCTGATCTAGATGTAGGTGTCCCTGTTCACTGCAGGGGAGTTGGACTAGATGGTCTTAAAGGCCCCCTGAGCAGAAGAAGAGAGCAAGATGAACTCCTACCCCCTTCAAAACTCCTTCTTCATGATATCAAATGGTATGCAATATCCCTTTGTCCAGTTTAAGTCAGCTGTCCTAATCCTGTTTCCTCCCAGCTCCTTGGGCCCTTCCCTCCAAATGGCTCTGTACAACACAGCTTAGAAGCAATTACAAACATAGGTGTGTTATCAACACTGTTTTCCTCCTAGAACCAAAATGTAGCATCATACCAGACACTTTGAAGGAAACAATTCCATCCCAGCTGAAACTAAGACAAATGACCATGATCCTGCACCTTGGATTTGCCCTCAGGCATCAGGAGCTGCTCAGTACCTGTCCTGTGTATCGCTACACAGGGTTTTTATAGGAATTACAGGTAAGAAGTGAGTTGCTTGTAAATCAGGAGATACGGAGATGTTGGAGAGAGGTACAAATGAACAATTCCACAGCAGCGCATTTGAATAACATAAGCACTGTTTTAATAGGTTTGCACACATTTGAAACACATTTTTTTTAGAGTTTTACACTAGGATGCCATGAACTCCCACAATTGTTTAATTTCTCTTTGATATAGATAGATGAAAAGGCTGTCTCCTCCACCGAAACCCTCTAAGCACTTTTCCACTGCATGTATCCATTATGCAAAACGAGCTTGACTACCATGTGACTGACAAAAATAAATTATGTATGGCTGGAGCAACTGAAAGCTTCCTAGTGGATGGAGTTGTGTTACATCAGAGCTCAGCTTCTCAGAAACTCCCATGGCTTCCCAGTGCTAATTAGCTGCTGAAGCTCGGCTATGACACAGCCTCACTTTCTTTGTTGTGACAAGGCGACCAAAGCCAACATACTGGTAGACAGCAATATTAAAAGTGGAGGGGAACAGGGGACCAGAAAACATATTTCTACTGGAAAGCTTCTGGTTTTCTGGTCTCTCTGCATAGCTTGCATTTAAGGAGCAGTGCACACAGATGTCATGTATAATGCATGTTGGTTTTAATCCGTAAAGCCTCATGCTGTGTTGAAAACCCCGTAGGAAGGTGCTGCTCATTCACAGGGCCCCTAACCAAAGACTTGAAAATGATGTCTGCCCAAAATATGCAGACTGTAACAAGCACAGTGTCATTAATAAATGTAATCAGTTGCCTTCTGTGGCAGCTTCACTCAGTTCTGAATTGTTGTCCAGTGCTGTATCTCCACTTTGCTGACCTTCTCTTTGTGCTGCTGGTACCAGGATACCTATGCACAGTCTCTGCTCATTCAGGCACAGCCATAGCAGTGACCTCCCAAGTTATGGGCCTGAGGAAGATGAAGTCTCATCTGCTGCCAGCAACTACTTGCTCACATTTTTGTACGTGCCTCAGTCTTAGTTACAGTTCTCAAGATCCACAGCCAATGGATGACTTTCTGGACCTGCCCCAAATCCCACAGCATTTATGAAACTCCGTAGGCTCCAGAGCAGCAAAAACATTTACAGTTTATCTCAAAGAGAAGAAATGATAAACAGCCCATTTCTGTGGTGACAGACTGAAAGCAAGGGCAGCCGCATGGATCAGAAGGTCCCTGAGCAGCACCTGCTGCTTGAAACTAAGTTTTGATGAGTGGAAGTAATGCTGCACAAAGAGATTGCCCAATTACTGCCCAGGGCTCAAGATGTATAAAGAAGTAGGTCACAGAGTTTCCCTTGCCCAATTGCCAGGTCACAGTAATGAGATAAACAAGTGTGTCCTGTTCAGGTCTCTGCACTCCACTATTATTTGATGGAAGTATTTTCAGTTTCTCAGAAAATGTCTCTTTAACCTTTCAATTAATTCTAATACTTTTCAGCAGAGAAAAAAAAAATCAGATTTTGAATACCAAGCTTTTAGTAGAATTTTGCTGAAAACCTAAAATCTGTTTCTTCAGTTTAATGCAGTCACATAGGACTGGGTGGATGTACACAAGGTTAAACTGTGGCAAGCCTTTATTCTTGCATAAGCTGAATGTTGCAAGGCTGTTTATTGCTGTCATGGACGTCCTCCTTGCATAAAATGAAAGAGAATGTAATGAACATGCACTGTGATTGAATAAAATTTTGACCTAAGATTAGTGTGGTTGAATTGGTTACGAGGCACACTAAAGGAGCACCTTTCCTCTGACTTCACCCATAACCAGGGTAAGTTTGAATCAATCATGGAGGTAAAGCAGAGATCTCCACAGTGTTGTAATGGGTGTCATTAAAAAAAAAAAACAAAACCTTCAGATTACACCCCTCCCTTGTCTGCCCATATTCAAGAGGAGATGGTGTGCTCTTTGAGTTTTTCTTTGGTGTAGGGGTATATGGCACATGTAAGAGCTGTTGTTGGAGATGGCTGTCTTATGAAGGAACGCAGAAGTTCTAGCATCTCTCAAGCACTTAGAATACTTGAAACAAGCACCTTCTTCCTTCCTTCCTTCCTTCCTTCCTTCCTTCCTTCCTTCCTTCCTTCCTTCCTTCCTTCCTTCCTTCCTTCCTTCCTTCCTTCCTTCCTTCCTTCCTTCCTTCCTTCCTTCCTTCCTTCCTGCCTCCTAGGGACAAAATGGCATCTGTTTAAAGATTTACTGATTTTTCTTCCTTTGAGATCTGAATAACACCAACAACCTGGTGTTATCTCAATCTGATCAGTTTATCATGTACAGAGCTCGTCAGAGCACTTGTTACATTTTGAACTTTAAAATAAATCAGCCTGACAGAGTTTAGAAAATATAAAAGGCTCTGTTTGGTTGTGCCATGACACGGAGCAACAGCATAACCAAAATAGGATTGCAGTCACCATCTCCTTGAGTACAATGCTTTGGCTTCCCAGAAGACTCTGTCCTTCACAAGCCACCCACTTATATATGAATGCAAATGAGAAGAGGAAGGCTTCTCTTCAAGCTGCCTGCAGCAAGTGAACTCTGTAATACATGGAAACCCAGTTCAGCAAAGCAAGTCAGCATGTGTGTAAGACCGCTTCATTTTGGCAAAGCATTTAAGAATGTGCTTAACTTTAAACATGTACTTAGCTGAATGATTTTGCTGAGTGGGGATTGATGGCTGAATTAAGGCATTAAACATTAATGACAGAGCTGGGAACACAAAATAGTATGTAAATGAGGATTTGTCGGGACTAGACCAAACTGATTCAGTGATGCAATCATTATATGATTAAGATCTCTTAGAAGATGTGAAGCTATTAGAAAGGCTTAGGGCCTGCTGACTTGAGGTGGGTGACAAGCACTGAGAGTCACTCCAGACCTTGCACCATCTCAGCTCAGCTGCCTTTCAGGTGCCCGGAGGGGGGGAGATAGGAGGGAATCTCTTCCACACTGTGGCTGAAGCTCTTAAATCTGTTGGAATGACTTTAACCAGACCTGCTGCCCAGGGCAGCCCTGCAGTGTTGGCTACCAATTTCCTCCTGGCTAGGATGAAGAAGGCCCTTACTATGGCCATGTTTCCAGGTGTCTCCATGCTCCTTGACATCAGGAACTTCTGGCTGCTCTTGGTCCTGCCATGAGTGGTAGCAGGGTCTACTCAGGCAGCTCTGTTCCTCTCTTCCAAAGAGACTCTGGTCTTTGCCAGTTGTCCTCTGTGTTCCCAGTGCTTATGGAAGGGTGGCCAGGGAACTATGTGCTGTTCTTTCCATCGTGTGCTGATGACATCTGCTCTTTGTATTTCTCTCTTCTCAGATCCACTCAGGGCAGCCAAACCATTCACACAGTGACTCATGGAGATGGAGATGTGAATAAGAGCTAGCTGCCCGTCTGTCCACAAGTGACTGAAGTAATGCTTGCTGGAGAAAGCAACTGGTTCCTTCCTGCCTGACAGAAGATGCGTTTGCTCCTCCAAGTCAAAGCAATATTGTGCTTCCCTTGTTCATTCTTTTTGTGATTTTTGTTTTGTGTTTTCTAAATCTTGCATGTACACTGGAGTTAACTTTCTGTTAACAACATGTTTTGATGGCTCTGCTATAAGCTGTGAAATAACTGTGCTGGTTTTGCATGTTACAATAATTTGAACAGAAACAAAATGCTTTTTTTCTTTACAGGAAAAGCGATGGTGAGTTGTTTGGTGAAGTTCCACCTATCTCGGAGGTTGGATAGACCAGCAGCTCTGCCGTTAGTTCTGTGGCTGATTTACAGACCACCTGCCACCGATCTTTGGCTGTGTTTGTGCATCAGAATTGTTTGTGCAGAGAATCAGTCAGTTTCAGAGGAAAGAAGGGAATCAAGTGCAGTCAAGGGCAGCTTTGAACTATGATCAACATGAAATCCATTTACAGAAGGTTTGAAAAGAGAGAAAAAATCTCTTTCTCCCAAACTGAATACACAACTTCACTGTGAAAAGAGATGCTTCCAAACATGATTCTCTCCTTGAGTTAGAAGTCAGCTGAAAAATCATAGCAAGGATGTTCGACATCTAGAAACCAGAGCAAAAACGCTTTCGTACCACTGGAGACTTACGATCTGAAGCATCTGAACCTTACAGCAAACACTATTTCTTGCTCACAGAGTACATTTCTTGCTTTGAAAAACATATATAGCTTGTGTAATATGGGAGTATTACATATGGGAAATCTAGAGTAGCCATTATTCCTGTGTTCAGGTTAAAAATGAATCGCTTTCAATGAGCATCTTGGTTTTGTTTGTTTTTGTTTGTTTTGTATTTATTTTGTACAACACTGGGAAAAATTACATTAAAAATGACAGATGAAAATATTCTATTTAAATAACGAGACTGTGAAATAATTTTCTTGGAAGTGTTCATTGAAAGCTTCAGTGTAGCACGTTCGATGTACTTAAATGACGATGGAGTTAGCAGTTAATCTCCTCTGAGAGTGACTTTTATTATAACGAATAAAAATCCTGCCCCAATTGTTCTCTGAATATAAAGCAAGCATTACGTGATTGATGTAGCTCCATCTTCCAACCATTTGAATTTCTCAGAGCAAAGTGGTACATCAAAGAAATATTTCACATGTTTAGAGTCAGAAGTGATATGACTAAAACTAGAACTGTATGCAGTTGTATAACTGTTTCCAGATTTGTAAGGCTATTATTCTGACAGTTCTTTTACAAATCCTGTTTCATCCTCAAGACTACAAAATATAACTGGATGTAGCATGATTTATGACATTTTCATGTAATACTTGTATCTAAGTTCCACAATAAATTCTAGGGAGAGAAAATACCATAACAGACCTGATAAGCATTACGACTTAACCATCATAGAATAATCAAACCTGAAAGCCTCAGAATCTGAGGTGTTCAGATCTACCAGGACCTTGTTTGGAGCAGGTGGACTCGGCATCTCCAGACGTCTCTCACAACCTAAATGGTTTCGGGACTCTGTGATTGCTGCATGCTCTCTTCTTGATTGCCTTGAGTATTCTTGACTTGTCTGATTTTGGCTTTTGTTCAGCAGAGCACTTCTTTACTTTGTGAGTAGTAGCACTGCTGTTGCTAGAGCAGTGTAGGGACATAACTCCAAGAGGTCTTATATCCTTTTCTGTAGACCATCTGATGCAGCTAGAACAAATACAGTTACTGGGAGCCTACATACATTCACAGTTTTGATCCTAAAAAAGCAGCAAACACCAAGCTGAATACAGGTTGGGAACAATTGCTCTGTTCAAATGAAAGCATATTTCTTTCTCGCAATATAGCAAATTGCATTAGACTGACACAGGTTAGCATGAGAAAAAATGCTTTTTAAATAAATTTATACCATAAGGTTCTATTGGAATAAATTAAAAAATCAAGCTTTGTGAAATACTTGGTACAAAATCCCCTTTGACCATTTTGCGTGCTTGTATTCCTTATTTTCTTCTACCATTCTGCACTGATGTGAAGGAGTTCTGAAGAGCATTGCAATGCGAGCAGACGTGGTGGGCTACTCTGGCCAGCCAACATGCTTCATTTATAGTCCTGATTTGTGAACCTGATCTTCATAGAGTCATAGAATCATGAGGGTTGGAAAAGACCTCCAAGATCATCCAGTCCAACTGTCCGCCTACTGTTAATATTTCCACACAAAATCATGTCCCTTTGTACAACATCTAAACTTCTCTTGAACACCTCCAGGGATGGTGACTCCACCAGTTCCCTAGGAAGCCTGTGCCAGCACCTCACCCCTCTTTTGGAGAAGAAATTTTTCCTAACATCCAACCTGAATCTATCCTGGTGCAACGTGATGCCATTACCTCTAATCCTACCACTGTTACATGGGAGAAGAGGCCGATCCCCCACCTCACCACAACCTCCTTTCAGGTTGTTGTAGAGAGTGATAAGGTCTCCCCTGAGCCTCCTCTTCTCCAGACTGAACAATCCCAGTTCCCTCAGCCACTGCCCATAGACTTGTGCTCCACACCCCTCACACCTCCATTGCCCTTCTCTGAACACGCTCCAGGGCCTCAGTGTCTTTCTTGTAGTGAGGGATCCAAAACTGAACACAGTACTCGAGGTGCAGTCTCATCAGGGCCGAGTTCAATCTTGAACTGTGCCTGACACTGACACATTCCTTATTCCTAAAATTCAATCTCTTTCAATCTCTTCTCAGCCTGGAGAAGACAAGGCTCTGAGGAGACCTTACAGTGGCCTTCCAGTACCTGAAAAAGGGCCTACAGGAAAGCTGGGGAGGGACTTTTTATAATGGCATGTACCAAAAGGATGAGGGTTTTAAGCTGGAAGAGGGTAGATTTAGACTAATATCAGGAAGAAATTCTTTACTGTGTGGGTGGTGAGACATTGGAACAGGTTACCCAGTGAGGTTGTAGATGCCCCCTCCCTGGAAGCATTCAAGGCCAGGCTGGACGGGGCTTTGAGCAACCTGCTCTAGAGGGAGGTGTCCCTGCCTATAGCAGGGGGTTGGAGCTAGATGATCTTAAATGTTCCTTCCAACCCAAACCATTCTATGATTCTTTGATTCTTTGAATCACTGTAAACTTTTTACTTCAACTGAGTGCTATGTGTAACGTGATGGCTCTTTGGTTAGCACTGTTGGAGCTTTGCACGAGCAAGAACCGGGGCTGAGTGAGTACATACCCTGAATGTTCATTTGCATTCAAAGGGGAATTTTTATATAGCTGTGGCCATAAACCTTTCATATTTATTTTCTATGAATACATGATCTCTTGAGCTTTACTCTCATATGTGTCTGTGGGAATTCCTTTGTGACTTACTCATGAGAAGCAAACGCTTAATTCAAACACTCGGTCACCGAAAGGTAGTTCATATTTTTCTACTGACTTTGTTTGGATTAGTTATTCAAATCAAATATTATGATCCTTGTGACAAAGCACAGCTTGGCAACATTACAGTCTATGGACAACTAACATCAACACCCTCCTTGTTAATTTAAAAAATACACCAATGTAGATCAAAAAGCGTATGTGCTATAAATTAAAGTTACTTGACTTACTGCAGAGGAGGCATCCCCAGATGAAATTTTCTAAGTGGGTTACAAAACAGATCAGATGATTTGCAGACCTATGATTACTCAGTGAAATAATCCATTCACAATTTTATAAAGAGAATAATTCAGACATAATGCAGCTCTTCAAATGACTCAAGGTAAAATTTGCCAAAGAAAATCCTCTAGTGAGATCAGCACATATGAGCTAGAGATGAAGGAGATGGTTGCTTGGTTACTAAGTAGCAGTCCACCTGGAGAGCACAGTGTGGGTGTGCATCTCGTAGTACAGGGATGGTTTGTGAATAGCATCACTGCGGCATGTTAAAACCTGAAACATGGAGCTGGGCAGCCCCATCGAGCAGTCCCTCTGCTCAGGAGGTGCTGTGGCTGCAGCCAGCAGTAGGCAGGTCATCTCCTTCCTATCAGGCTGTGGAGAAAACAAGAGATCCACAATTATTTTAAGCGGCATTTTACAGAGGCTACCTCATATGTTATTCTCTCAAATAGACTCTTTTGCCCTTAGATAGACAATTCACAGTGTTTTTTCATCTGCTTTAATATCTTCAATACATACTTAGATTTTTTAACTTACGGTTTTTAAACCCACCATCATGCTTATTGTTTCCCTAGAAGTCAGCTTTTTCTTTTGAGAAAATAACTGACTTATGTTTGCTGAAATAAAAACGGGGGGATAAGTTTTAAAGAACAAACACCTACCACAGATATATTTTTTGTTCTGTTTTGCCAAAGTGAGTTTCTATAGAACCACGCTTTCTCTGAGGTCACGTGTAATTTACCTTTCAACAAATAAAGGACTTTCACAAGCTTCAATCCGTACAAAAGCACTCAGACCTGAATTGTGGGGTCTCCTCCCTGGAGATCTCCAGCAGCTGCCTGGCCATGGCCCTGGGCACCCTGCTCTGGGTGCTGTTGCTGGAGAGAGGGTGGGCCAGAGGGACCCAGAGCACCCTGCCAGCCTCAGCCACCCTGTGGTTTTAAAACTTGCTCTGTTTGAAACTTTTGAAACACGCTTGGACAATATTTGGGATACGGGTGCAAGACAAGTCATGCTTCTTCATCAGTCTCATGTTGTCAGCTTTAACGACTTCAAAAATGTGAGTGGAGGATCCTAATCTGCTGTACAAAAGAAACTTATTTTTCCAACCCTCCTGTATATAAAAGCAAACCCAGTCAATATTTTAATATTTCTTCACCTTTAGTGTACAGACACCCGAGGACACACACTTCACCATGTTAGTGTATTCAAATATGATAAAATAATCTTGTAATTTTGAAATGTGTATGACAGATGAGGAAAATACATTGTAAAACCTCAGCTATACAACTTACACAGTAAATTGGGCATTTACCTGGAAGCTCTCATCCATTACAGAATCACAGAATTGCAGGGGATGGAAGGACCTCAAGAGATCGAGTCGAACCCCCCTGCCAAAGCAGTTACTCTACAGCAGGTCACACAGGTAGGTGTCCAGATGGGTCTTGAATATCTCCACAGGAGACTCCACAACCTCTCTGGACAACCTATTCCAGTGCTCTGTCACCCTTACCGTAAAGAAGTTCTTCCACATGTTCAAGTTTTAGGCCATTACTCCCTGTCCTATCACTACACACCACCGAGAAGAGCCTGGCTTCATCCATTTGTCCCCCAGCTCCCTTCAGATATTCATAAACATTTATCAGATCCTACATTTTCCTGTTATTGGGTAGCATAACCTCCAAATTAAAATTCATAAACTATGTTATATTTTCAAAATTCAAATGTTCAACATAATATATCTTTTAAATCATTAAATATTTGTAACGTGTTTTCACTGCTGCCTAGAAAATATCAAGTAGACAATGGATAATTCCCCTTTCAACTGTGCAACAGTAAATTAGTATCAGAAGTATTTTCAATCATTTGAAGCCTCAGGGGCCACAGAGAAAAATATTTTTAATCAAGTCTTTAATTGTTTTCTTAATTGAAAGAGATGAAATATATTGTTGGAAATGTACAAAGCTTCTATTTGGGAAGACAGACAGTTCTAGCTATGAGTGAGTCTTGGTAAACAACATCATTTACATAGGTTGCTCCAAAAGTAATGCTTCCTCTTTATTTCCATGGAAACTACAGCAGATACCAAGTGCTCAGTAACATTTCACATGCACTTCCATGCCAGATGCCGTTGTGTCAGACTGTCCCTCTGCTGCCATCTGTCACATGGCAACATCATGTAATGGAATATTGGTGAGAAGATTCACTCTCTACTGCCATACCACCTCTGATTTTGTGGACCAACATAATAAAATAGAAAGCATTATTTTTGGAAAAGCCCTCATAATCTGCGAGTGACTTCAGATAATCTTATGGCAAACTTTCTATGCTTCTGCAGCAGATGTCTTTATCTAATTAACATATTTCTTAGCTAAAGAAAAAAAAATGATTTCAAATGCTTTGTTTCTATAATTCATCCTGGAATTGTTTTATTATCCACTCCATTTATGTGCAGCAGTGTTTTTAAGGATGCAAGCAGTTAAGAAACTTCTCCATAAACTGCATTTAGCCTGACAGATATCTTGTCAATTCACACACAGTCACTTTCTAACAAACTCTAGAAAGCGCAGAAGGTTTTCTTTTCAGAGGTTGCATCTCAACGGGAGGTTATCACCACGCTCATGGCCACAGTCTCCGTAGAAATGTAACCTGGCCAAGTGAAAATACATGAATAAAATGTAGAGTTGACCTCACCGCAGCATTACTTGTCCATGCAACATTCACTGCATAGCTAAGCCTCTGATGTTGTTTTCCATGCAGCTAATATTTACCCATGTTAAATGGGAAGGACATCCAACTGTAATTTGATTCCACAGTGGAAGGAGATCTGGAGGGATGTAGCAGCAGCCTCTTGTCTTCTACCTTGCTATGTGGGGGGGCAGCAGGCAAAGAACAGACAGGAGTGATGTACCCCAGTAGCTGAAGATTGAAGGGACCACTATGACCCTTGCAGATGAGCCTCAGCTGCTCTGGAGGAGTGAATATCCACAGTGTTTTCTTCCCTGACTTTCGGCCTACGCTGGTGGGTTCTTTCATATTAATCGTAATTCGAGGCCATAGTGAAGGGGGTTCTCCACTCCACTTCTTCTGGAAGAATCTCCCATCTCTGAAACACTCATCCATCCACTCCCTTCTCAATGATTTTTTCTTACTCTTTCCCATTTCACCATGGGGCTTCCTTTTGCTTCCCTCCTTCACTGTCCATTCCTAGGACAGAAACAGAATAGCACAACAAAAGCAGAACAGAGTGAAACCTCCTTTCCTGCAGACTGTTGAAGCCTGGTTGGAAATTCCCATGGACCTCCATCAACCATTCTGCTGAGAAACTTCCACGCCCAGTGGGCTGCCTAGCCAACACTGCAATAAAATACACCAGCAGCCACTGCAAAGCTTTGTGATATTCTGCCTTGTACATCAGCTCCTACACCAAGTTAAAAATGTGTCAACTCTGGCCTGAGCAAAGTCATATTTTAGCAGGTAAAAAATGAAGCCATATCTATGGACTTAATTTTAAGTGAATAATTTAGTGCTGCCTCTAACTACAAGAAAGAGAAGTTTTCTCTCTTTTAGTCTTGTGTTCAGTTATTATTGAATTTCTAACTTTCTTTTGGGAAAATTCTACTTTGAAAACAAGATTTATACAAGTTACTTCAGTATTGCTCAGTATTTGATTGATGGATTCGTTTTTTACCTAATGAATACCAAATGAATGTAAGAAGAAATGGCTCATATTAAAGAGTGGATTATTACATGCAGGAAGAAATAAAGGGAACTAGGAAGAGCTTCAAATAAGGGATGGAGGAACACACTAATGACAGAGGGCTTAGTGTTTGCTGTCTGCTAGTTTGAAAGAAAGGAAGATCATCTGTGCATGTGTGTGACAAAGCTTCTTTGGTCTCCCAAATTCCAATTTGTTAGCTATTAGTGCATTCTAAAAAACCTTAGTCCTTGATAAAAGGATGGAAAAGAAGCTGTGCATGGATAAACCTAAAGCATTTTTTCATTATTAGTACTTCTTTTTTTTTTCATCTATGGCATTTAATAGCATTAAATGCAGCATTTCACTCTGTGTGTTTCAGTTGGTAGGCAGCTGCTCGTGTTCTGCCAGTTCATCCTGTTCTTTTGTGTACTGTAATTATAAAACATCTAGCACTGTGGTTGACTGCTTCTAATAAATTGAAAATATCTGGATAAGTAGGGAAGTGTTGTTGTCTACTAGGTGCAATATCCGGGTTCGGATGAAAACAGGAAAGCCTGCTGAAACCCTTAAAGCAGAAGGGTTTTCCTGCATTTTAACACCAGTGTAAATGACATGCTCTCAGCTCTAGCAGATACACCTGAGGTATAAGGATATGGGAGGTTATGTTCAAGGGCAGAGGTAGCCAGCACACACAACTTCAGAGTTTGTCTGTTCAGTCCTCGTAAATACTGCTGTTAATTCTGCATATGACAGCGAAAAGTGTTTTGCAGGGTAGTGACAATTTATATTTTCAGCTCCGTGCGGTCTAACCACAGGCTTAGTAGCTCAGAGAGATCTATTTGTGCATTCCCCAAAAGACAAGGTTCTCTGCAGAAAGGACAAAACACCTGCACTGTGACCAGTTTCAATGCTTGCCTCATCAGTGGTGCTGCTAGTCATGCTACAAAGTCAGGGTGGCTTTCAGCCACAGCTGTTTGCACTAACTTCTGATAGCCTGAAGCAGCAGGAACCCACCATGTTTTTTCAGGCCCTTATAAGTGTCCTTTTGTGAATACATAAGGCTCAGCAGCTCTCAGGGCCTGTTTTTAGCTGGTTTTTCTGGACTGAGTCTCTGCAAAATCTGGATGCTTATAGGTATAGGTGCCTCCATGGAAACTGAGCCCTTTTGCATGCCTGATGATCGTTGTTCTGTGTGGCCTGATCTTTCTATGTCCACATAATCTTCTTGGAGACCTCCTCATTGCAAAGAGAAATGAGCTGAGGGGAAAAAAGAATCAGGATAAAACATATTACAGTAACTCTTACTAATGAATGAATGCATCCTCATGCATTCTTCAGGTATCTGCTTTGATGTCCAAGTATGATAGAGCTACAGACTAAGCTCAGATTTGGACCTTCAGTCTGTTAATGCTATAGAATTTGTTCATGAATTGGTTTCATTAGCCTTATGCTGTTTTCCTAAGCTCTGCTGGAGTAGTGAAGAAACCTGAAAAACCCTGTAGTGCTGGAGGAGATTGTCACCATCCAGTGATGAAGGTGTGAGGCCAGACATCTGAGCCCAATATGAGGTAATGTTTCCTGCCCTTTTTTTTGTCAATAGAATCCAAGTTTCTCTAAATAGCTTTGGTGATGGGATAACGATTACTTTTTCTTTTTCTTGAAAGGGTTACTTTTCAGTGTGTGTGTCAGAGAGATCTGAAGAGCTACCCCATCTCAGTCATGAAATACTGTATTTTGTTGTGAGGTACAGGTTGTATAGCTAAGACCATAAAACTTGGCGAAGAGAGAGCCCCTTGAAAAGCCATTTCTGCTCGTGAGCATATCCCCTCATGCCTTTTGTATCACTATTTGTCTTTTATATTATGAAATATATCTTTCTGCATGATGGTCATAGTTCAAAGCTTCATTGAGGGGAATAACACTTGATTGTGCCGTTTTGAGTTCTTGAAATGCAAAAGTTTGGTTTTGGTTCTGTTTCTTTGTCATCCAGACACACACGTATCGCATTGACTTATAAAAGTTACTAGTATGGAGGAACCTCTGTCCTAAGAACAGTGTCTTGAGCAATACCCAAGCTTCAGGGAACCTTTAATAAGAAGCAGGTACCCAATAGCACCCAATTTGAGTTTTCCATGCATATAGGGCTGTTGTGCATCTACTCTCAGCAGGTGAGAGGACCTAACTGGCTTACTGAAATAACTGTTTGACCTTCAAGCCTTTGCCTACCAAGCACACTGAAGATAAAGTGATAACCATGAATGCTTACAAACGACAAAACACAGGCTGCAGGGGTGCCCGCTGTGCTCTCTTGTATGTGTTTTTTGAGATAGCAAATTGGCAGCTACAGGCCCTCCTGCCATGCGCTGCACAGCACAGCTATGATCTCATGAGCAACATGCTTTCTGTCCCTTCCCATGGGGAAAGGTGCAGCACACTATGTTGTTTTGGTAGAATTTTTATCCTAACTGTACACGCTGCTGTTTGTGTGTAGTAGACAAAGCGAGGCTTAATAAAACATAGGTCTTGCACGGAAGATGCAGGTTTATTTTGTTCTTAGATTCTGGAGGAGTTCATTCTCCATTAAGTAAGTTTTTTTTTTTGTCATGGGATGCTCTCTCTCAAGTGAGGACAAATCTGGCCATCACCACCTTTATACAGAAGCCCTAGGACAATTTGGGACCTAGGCCACTGAGTACTTTGAAGATCAGAGACATGGGCTGGACACATCAATTTAAGAAGCCAAAGAAGGAGGGTACTTGTCACAGCCTGTGGTGGTGAGGAATGCCACAGCCTTCTGCTGGAATTTCCTAAGGATCTATGGCTTCTTGCTCATAAATGTGGCATTGCTCTAGTCTAGACAGGACTTGACAGAAACATATATAATGGGGAACAGATCACCTTCTGTGAGAGAAGGGAGGAAGCATTTGAGAACTGGAAGCAGTGGGGCATGGTAGAAAGGCAGAACTCTGTGCCTGTCAGGGGCCCTTCTGAGGGCTGACACAATGCACCAACTAGGGGTTTGTAGTTTCAAACAAAGACGGTGGGAAGCCTATGAGAGTTCTTCCCATCACATATCAGCAGACTGTCTTTCTGTTAGAGGAGTAGCTTGTGACCATCTCCACCGGCTCTTCTCAAGTCCCAGGAATAAGTTGATGACAGTGATATTACTGTAGAGAGGTAGAACTATTTTACATAAATCACTGTTGACGTGTAAGTCCGAGTTAGCATTATTCTCCACTTGATTGGAGAAGAGAAGGCTTTAGGGAGACCTCACTGTGGCCTTCCAGTACTTGAAGGGAGCATACAAACAGGAGGGGGAACAACTGTTAAGGGAATGGACAAGGGGGAATGGTTTTAAACTAAGATGGGGAGATTTAAGTTAGATATTAGGAGGAAGTTTTTCACTCACAGGGTGGTGTCACACTGGAACAGGTTGCCCAAGGAGGTTGTGGATGCCCCATCCCTGGAGGCATTCAAGGCCAGGCTGGATGTGGCTCTGGGCAGCCTGGTCTAGTGGTTGGCAACCCTGCACATAGCAGGGAGGTTGAAACTAGATGATCATTGCAGTCCTTTTCAACCCAGGCCATTCTGTGATTCTACCCAGAGCTGGATAGAGCTGTGAAAACTGCAGTACTCCAAAAGAATGGAGGCAGACAAAAGGTGGCCCAAAAATGGTCAAATAAAGAGGGTAAATCAGTAGGATCCACGCAATGCCCGCTAGCAGAGACTGAAAACAAATTTCAGCAGGGTCATTCTGACTAGTAGTCACAATCAGCATTCAAATATCATACTGGGCAGTTTACGAGCTGGATTTGTCACTGCACCCATAAAGCAAATTGGTACTACTCTCTGAGTGCATTCTCCCTTCCCACACAAATGAGAAATGTAACGGATAGCAAATTGCACCTCACCATATTAAAAATGTATTAGTTACACTGTACTTTCTGCAGGAACCAAATGATCACCAGTTAAAACATGAGAGCGTGATCAAAGGACTATAATGGTGGTACTGCCATGTATCCATCTCCACAGACAGCCTTATCAGCTGGGATTTCAACCTCAACCTCAACTTGTCTCTCCCCATAGGGATGGTAACTTGTAGCATCCCTGCAGGATGCTGGATGGTCTTTTCTCTGACCAGGAAATGACATTTATTTTTCTGATAACTATTATAAATAACATTTACTACTAAAAATATGACAAGATCTCTATTATTTCTGGTTTTAATTTGAAAGAAATGCATTTATATAATTCACTATCAACTCTGGCTAAAAGGTTCTGGAATGGAGCTTTCATAATCAAACTGCTTTTCTGCAAGTTGGGAAAAGGAAAGAATTATCATCTTTATCGAGGAGGTTTAAAAGTTCATGTAACCTGAAATAACCAAGAGTGTTTTACAACCCAACAAAAGTGATGACATCACAATTTTTCTTTTATTCTAGATGTCAGCATCTCTTATAAATAAATATGCAGTTAGTTGGATGACTAGACAAAGTATATCTAGTCCTAAAAATAGGAACTAATTTAATAAGTAAAAGACTTCAAAACCAAAAAACAACCATGCTTGGCTTACACCGTGAAATGTGTCCCTCTCATTGTAGAAAGTGTATAATTTGAGTTGCACTTAAGTTAGCTGCAGAGAGAAAGGAGGTGGGGGGTGAGCCCTGCTCAGGTTAGGGGGGAAGCTGGTGCCACTGTATCAGGGTAAGCAGCCCATTTTCTAACATACCTGATCGTGAGCAGTGTTTCTCAAGAGAGCAGCTTTGGCATCGAGGCAGTATGGAATAATTCTGGCCCTGGCCATCAGCTCTGCTCATTTCTTAGGATGGTGTCTGGTTGGGTGGTTTGGCTCAGGATGACCAATGCGCTGCCAACAGATCCGAGAGCTGGCGTAGTCCAGATCCACTTCTCTGTTTGATCGCTCTTCAGCATCAGACTTAACCTGATCCTCACTCTTTGAAGGAAACTGAAGTGGAAGCTGCAAAATAATAATCAGTACTGGGGTTGGAAAAATATTTTTCTAAGCAATGTTTCTGAATCATGTAGTACTGCCATTTTGTTGGTTAACACTTTCTTTTTTTTTTTTTTTTTTTTTTTCAATTAAACTGCTTTGCTTTGCGTAAAACTCCGAACTTCTCTGCTTTCTTCAGAAAAAACACAATTGTGCTGACTTGTGGTTTTTCCTTAAATGGGCTACATATGTTTGCACACAAGATGTCAGTAATGAAGGAGTCTACTAAATTCACTTGGTGAAATTCTATCGGAGCTCGTGAAAAACAAAACAAACAAAAAAACAGCCCATCGAGTGAAAATGGCTTGATTGATGCAAAAGGAATCACAGATGGAGGTAATGGGGTTTCAAAAGAGGAATTAGAGAAGATCTGAACAGAGGCTCATAAATCTGCAGCAGTTCAACTTTGCCAAGAACTGCAGTGGGAAATCCTCATTATGAGAGGTATTTCCACACCGTGTGCGCCCATGAGAGCTTTGCTGGGGCAGCCGTGGGGAAAGTATTATCTGGTGGTGACGGCAAGACCTGGCAATCAGCATTCCTGAATCCTGTCGGACCGCGGCTGCTGACTCACACAGCGGCCTTGGGTTAGTCATTCGTTGCCAGATGCTTCGTCCTGACCTTGTCAAGGTGCCACGAACAAGGAAGCAAAACAGACTTACCTTGGGCAGTGCTTGCAAACAGGTCTTATCCTGCCGTGCTGCAGCTTCCCTTGTGCTGGTGGCTGAGCAGCACGGCAGAGGAAGGAGCTTTGGGCCATGCTGGGCCATTTTTGGGGCAGCGGAAGTAGTGATCTCTTCCATGAGGCTGGAAAAGTAGGGGATTTTTCTGTCTTATTCCAGTGGTTTCCCGCTGGTATGTGGGTCAGTGTTGATTTTTTTCCAGAGGTTTTCTCTGTGTAGCACCTCTTGTATGCTACCTCTGACCACTAACCGTGGGCTGGACCATTTCCTGTTTCCCCACATGAGATGGCACTCCTTCAGGAAATAGGTCTTATCTTTCCTTGTGGCCAGGTCCACTTTGTTTCAGCTTATGTCCGTTCCTAACAAGTTTTTCACGCCAGAGTGAAATTTAGCTTAGCTAGGAGTATATTAGGTTGGATATTTGGAAAAATTTATACTGAGAAAGAGCAGTGAGGCAGTGGCACAGGCTGCTCAGGGAGGTGATGGAGTCACCGTCCCTGGAGGTGTTCAAGAAACATGTAGATGTGGCACTGAGGGGCCTGGTCAGTGGGCATGGTGGGGATGGGCTGTAAGTTGAACTAGATGGTCTTAGTGGTCTTTTCCAACCTTAATGACTCTATGATTCTATGGTATGTGTTCTTTCACAGACTTTTCCAGCTAAAGCCCACGGCCAAAATTTCCTCATGAATCATTGTCATTCATCACATCACTGCATCCAATATTTGTGCATAGAAAACTCAGCCCATATTCTAAATTACTGAAAATAATTCCTAAATGCCAGTTTTTGCATGCAGCTGCCCATGTTCCATTATTGGCAGAGATTCCTACATGTTGGCTGCTGGGGAGGATTTGCAAAGCGGGGCGACTGAGTGGCCATGCTACAGAATTACAGTCAAGTCTTTGGACTTGTCATCTGAAATAGGCCAGCCTATATCAGACTCAGGCCACATCTCATGAAGAACTACTACTAAATTCACCCTGGGACTTTCAGCTGAGATAGGCAGCTCAGATACAAACACAACCAGTGAGTGGTGCCCTGATCCCCACGAGAGCTGGGAAATGTTAGTTTGCAGTTCGTCTCATCTTTGCTCAGAGAGCAGAGAAGAGTAAGCCATTTTGAGTGAGCCCTATGATCATTATTTTCTGTGGCTATGACCCTCCAGTGACATTGGAAAAGAGAGCAATCCAAGAAACACTGCATTTACAACACACTGGTTGTGCTAGCGGGAGTTGTAGGAAATGAAGATTAGAAATCCTTGTAGGTGCTGGCTCAGCCTGACTGCATACTACAAGCAGCTGTCTTGAACCACTGACACTTACCAACAAGTCAGATGTTCATTTCAGAGGTAGATCTGCTCTGGTAGCTCATGTCCTGGGCTGCACCAAAAGCAACATTGAGCAGAAGTCTGAGGGAGGTGATGTCTCCCCTCTGCTCTACTCTCAAGAGACCACACCTGCAATACTGAGTTCAGCTCTGGGACCCTCAGTACAAGAAGGATATGGAGCTGCTGGAGTGTGTCCAGAGGAGATCACGACGATAATCAGAGGGCTGGAGCACCTCTCTTATGGAGACAGGCTGAGAGAGTTGGGGTTGTTTAACTTGAAGAAGAGAAGGCTCTGGGGAGACCTTTTAGTGGCCTGCCAGAACCTAGAGGGGTCTACAGTGGGGAGGGACTCTATCGTGAAGTATAGTGGTCAGACAAGGGATTTTAAACTAAGAAATGGAAGAGTTAGATTTGGTATAAGGAAGACATTTTTTCCACCATGAGGGCAGTGAGGTACTGGTACAGGCTGTCTAGAGAAGCTGTGGATGCCCCATCCCCAGAGGTGTTCAAAGCAAGGTTGGATGGGGCCCTGAGCAACTTGATCTAGTGTGGGGCTGTATGGTTTTAAGTCTCTTCCAACCCAAGCCATTCTGTGATTCCATGGTTCTATGGACTTCAAAGCCTCCTTTGTGCCCCAACAGAGAGAAGTGTGTTACCACATGATCACCCAGGGAAGCAGTTGATGTCCTACCCACAAGGTGTTCCACCCCAAAATGCCCTGTAAGGAACCACCCTCCATCCACAGGAGTAGATGCCTCAATGTAGTGAGTGCCTTTCTTGTTTGTACTCTGTGTCTCTACAGGAAAACCAGGCTAGTGGAATACGTTTGCCAATTTTAATCCCCTGATAGCATAGCAAGCCCTTATTTCCTTTGTGCTGCTTCCAGGCACAGCATTGCTTTGCTAAACATATTAAGTGTCAGAATTTTTATACTCTCTTAGTAGAAACAGATAAAAATAATAATTCTTATGAAGCCGGCCTGTTTGAGTTGGTGAAATGTTGAAAATTCCCAGTTGTCCTTGAATGTATTTCGAAGTATTGCCCAAATACTTTGGAACAATATTCAAACCACGGCTTGTTTATGAAGTATTTCATTTGATGTTTGCAAAATATTTGATATCTGCAAGCTATTGGATTTGACACTCAGCTCATGTGGAGTGCTAAGCAAAAAGCTTCATAATGGCAGGGCTGGAACTTCCCCGCCGGCAAAGGGTGAATTGCACACCTCTGCGCTTCTTTTTTGACTTTTCTGCAGATAATTCATGTAAGTTCCTAAAGCTTTTGAGAATGGCTTCTAATCTCTGGTAGATAACGGTTTATCCTGCAAGTTGCAGTAAATTATAGTTTTATTCACAGCACACATAAATATCTTATTTACTCTTTGAAAAGGCCTAAAAGCTAAACTCCTCTTTCTGAAACTATTCATGGGCATATTTTCTGTCACAGACAGAGTTGTGTATGTGTTACGTGACGAGCTGTACGGTTGAATTCCTTTATTCTGTGGGTATTGTGTGTGCAAATTCTTGTGGGGTCAGTGGGAGCAGTGAGTGGACATCTGAGAGCTGAATTCTGCCTGCTGAGTCAAGCTGCACAGACTGTCAGATGGCCAAAGCGGTGAGAGGAAAGATGTTAATGATAAATTGTGGTACCATAAAGACACTGGTATGCTGCAAGGATATAGAGGGACATGTCTTTAGGGACACAACCACTTTCCAGAGAAGAGGAAAGCTAAGGAAAGTGAGGATATTGAGAAGCTGGTGAAGAGAGGGAGTAATTGAAGCCAGTGGGAGAGCGTGACTGTACCCACTGTCAGAGTTTCAGTGCACCAAAACCAGCATGCCTCACCCCGTAATGACACAGCTAAATGGAAAGATTTTGTTTCTTTTGTCTCCACCCAGTTAGATAAAGGTATAGCTAATGAAAGCTGGGTCACACCTGTCTCCTGGCATCTTTTCCTTTCTCATTACGTGTGTTACCTTCACAGATAAATATATCTCAGCGTAGAGATAAAGGGGGTTCTTTATATTTGTTTTCTGTGTTCTCTTTAGTTTTAGAGGAAATGTTTCATATCTGAAAAGCGAAGATTACAAATGCCTTTATTCTCTCCGAGTTCAGCCTGGTCGGTGGCAGGATGGGAGCTGCAGGGTCTGTACATTTGATCCATTAGAGAATAAATATGTAAATAAAAACTTGTGCAGCGTAGAATATAGCCCCCTGGAAATAGTCCATCAAAATCAGGAAGCCAGTGATATTGTAATTAATTTCACATGATAAAAAAAGATGTATGGTTTTGTTTTCAGTATTTTCATATATTGTTAAATCCCTGTTGAAGGAATTTTGCTTTGCCTCAAAATGCTTAGAGTCATGTAAGCACTTTAATATTTAGTGTAGTTTGTTCTAGACCTGCTTCTTTCATCAATACCTTCCCAAGTGAAGTCCTTCTTATGTCTGGTAGGCAGCCCAAATCCAGATAATAGAGGTGGACCTAGAAAGCATTAGGAATGAAGGCATGGCTCAGCATGTTAAGGAAAACAAAGGCTTCAGTTAAGCTTGGAATTATTTTTCTTGAAGCTAAAGTCCTTCTTGAATGTATTGTGTATTTAGATAGAAAATTTTCTCAACTTCATGCCACTAACAGAATGATAAATGTCCTACTGTCGGAACATTTACAGGCGCTTCGTGCAACCATGTAGCTTTGAGTAAATTGCTGCAGAATGAGTTTGGCTGGAGAGAAGTGGCAGTACTTCTGTTCATTGCACAAGCTTCTCAGTCAGTCTGTCTGCTCAGGTTTCTGGAAATCTCCATGGTCTGATTCACTATTTCCTTACTGTTTGTTCTGAGACTGGGAGTAACTATGCAAACACAATGTTGATGCAATATTGTAGGGAGTATCTGGGCTAATCCCTTCCATTCAGCTTCTGAACATGTTTGTTGTGAGCAAGGGCTCGGATTCCTTACTGTCTTCTATCATGTGCTGTCTGTGGGCCTCTGCAAAATGGAAGTACATCCACACCGTGAAGAGTTTAGCTAGAAGACTAGCAGAGGAGCCAGGAACATGCTTTTTGAGATCTGTGCCACTTTTTGTATGCACTCTGGGCAGCATCCACCTCAGCTAACATTATGTTCCTACAGCATAGACATCTACAACTGAGCTTGTTCTCTCTGTCCCTTTCTGGTAAATATGAGAAACATCTGACCCTCTCTTATGAATAAAGGAATTGCATGCTAGGAAAGCCTCCATGAGCTGTGAGGGGATCCAAGTAATGTGCTCAGATGTAGAAGCCTACAAATCACCTGGCTATGGTCCTCCCACCCTTCGTGGCTGAGCAAGAAGCAGGGTTTGTTACAAGAATTAGCTTATTTACAGTAGCAGAACGCATGAAGAAAGTAAAAGCAGCAGACCTTCGAGTCCTGTTTTCCAGTTCCTGATTCAGCAGGGAGTGTTATGTTGTTTTTGGAGATGTTCATAAGGGAGGAGGATTTAATTTTTCCTTTAAGGACTGAAAAGTTTCTAAGAGCAGGGTGGATAGTGGTTGTAAGCCTTTTTAGGAAAGAAAAGGTTGACTTCTGTCTCTCTTTAGTTGCAAAACAGCAGCACGGAGATCACAGTGGTTTTCTGTTTCATTTCCCATGACAGAACTACAAAGATATGAAAGATTCTCTAGAAAAACACAGCTAGAAAATTGCATTTCCTGACACTGGCTGTTTAAAATCAATTTTTTAGGTGGATAGAGTGTTTTGGTATTATAAAATGTGCATGATGTGACACTTAGCCAAAGACAGGCAGGACAGAAGTCCAGGGGACTTGGGATGCAACTGAGTGTGCTGAGGGAGTCATTGCAAGGCTGTTTTCCGCCAACTTTGAAATGCTACGGTTAATGGGGAAGGTTTCCAATGAATGGAAAAAGGAAAATGCTGAATCTGAGGGGCAAGGAAGGATGCAGGGAACTGCAGGCTGGTTAGCTTAACCTCTATCCCTGAAAAATTCTGGAAGCCATGACTAGACATGAGGAACAATGGGTTTAGCAAGGACAAACCATACCTGACCAACCTGATTGCCTTCTGTGAAATAATTGGGTCTGTGAACAAGGGGAGAGCAATGCTCATCAGCAAAGATGTTATGCAGCACTGACCCCAAGGGAGGCCACTAGCAACCAGTTGCTTACTGGATTTTTACCTCCAACCACAAACCTTTAAGTTCAGTGCTCTAGCCAGCTTTCCACCCACCTCACAGTCCACTCATCCAGCAGACATTTCATTAGTTTGGCTCTAAGCATCCTATGAGATACTACAATAAAGGCTGAGCTCCAGTCAAGAGGCAACTGGCACAGCTTGCAACAAAGGATATCCCAATCAGAAAAAAAATGGAAAAGCAGGTCATACAGGGAAGGTGGTAAGTGCTGGAATGGGTTGATTGGATAAACTCTGGAATGCCTGTCCTTGGAGATGCTCATAACACAGCTAAACAAAGCCCTGAGCAACCTGATCTGAGATAGCCCTGCTTTAGTGAAGGAACAGCAGATGAATGACAGGCAACTAAACAGGCCACCTCCAATCAAATTATTTTGTGATCCATTTTGTTGTGTATGTGTTTATACGTATGTGTATGAGAGACTTTCAGAACCATGTCTAGCCTTGCGTGGGAGGCTAGTTAGTACCTTAATTCAAAACAGTCTTGTCTAGCTTTCTCCAATAGAAGAGACAGCCCTGCAAGAGCTGATGTTTGCATTCCTAGTTCTGTTATGGAGCTGTCAGGATCACCAAAGCTACCACTGCATGTAAAACTAATTACTGCCTATTTGAGAAAAGGAATATGTATAAGGCTGTACAGCCCTCCTTTGAGGTCAGGTGTGGAAGCTGTTTGAACAGTGGGAGGGTGCCTGAGCTATCTGGCGGAGGAAGGGCTCTGGCACAGAGCTGTCAGCCTGGGTCATATCACTCCCAATACACGTCTCTGTTACTTGTGTGCTTGTTGTTTATTCCCCTGGCCCCAGCTCTAACATAGAAGATACTAAGAGTCTGTGAAAAATATTTCAGCATGGCCTTACCATGCAGAATCATCTAAAGAAAAATAGCAGCAAGGGTAGACTCAAAGGAAACAGCAATGAGTGGCAGCAAATAACCTCTGTGCTTGGGACAGGAAGCAGAATAAACTTTAAAGGCTCAGACAGATATCAAATATTTTCATGAGTATCCAATCTAAGAAATTACATTAATATTGACTTCAATGTTGCAATAGAGGTGTCAGTGGATAGGATGACTCCACATTACAGGGCTGCATCCCTGTGTGCTTTTTCCATCTGTGCCCATTCTCATTCTGGCTCTTACAGATGCATCAGGCAGTGTTCATCTGACCTGTTCTACAGCACAGTAATCTATGCTGAGATTCTTCTTGTGGTAGAGGAGATATACGGGTATCTCCAGGGCCTGATATCTCTCTTTTTGATAGCACACCTTCAGAACAGATAATACAACTTCCTGGAAGTCTCTGCTTCTTTCCAGGTACTAGAAAGGAAGTGTGGGTGGCAGGCTCAAATGCAGATCTCTGCGCTGTATAAACATCAAGGTTGAAGATTCACCTCACTCTGTTTTTCCAGATGTTAGGATCCTGCAAAGGTTGTAACCGCTTTGACCAGCCTCTTATGGCATCTCCAGACAGGCAACTCACATTCCTTGCTTCAGGGGCTGCATGTGGGCTCCAATCCTGGCACCAGTCCTTGCTCCAGCTATGCTGTAGATGTACCTGTACCCCTCCCATCCCCTGCTGACCCTGACTTGCTCCTAGGCTCTCCAGGTTGGCTGCACATCAAGCTCCACTTCTGCTGTTCCCCACTGAAGGGATTGATTTGCCATTTGCCTTGACTTAAGGTCTCCTACTTAGCTTTGAGCTGCCACTCCAGAAGTTTCTCACAGGGCCTCCATCAGCACCATGGAGATGTCACAGCTACTCAAAGGGATCTAACATGGTGGCAGACACCTGTGGGCAGGCAGATGAATTTTGCCTCAAGAGTTTGCATGGGAGCTAAGTGTCTAGGCTCCTGTTACAGTCAGTAGGGATCTAGACCAGAATCCAGATCAGTGGAGCCTGCAGAGCAATTTGGCTGACAAAGTCTAGAGGTTCACCTCATGAAGTGCTGAAGACCTTGTGAGGCTCTGATAAACAAAGAGCACAGTCTCCCACGGCTCCTGTGGCAGTGTAGACAGTACCTCAGGTCCAGGCACTCAAATTTAGGCAAGCTAAATCCCAACCTTGGTGACTAAAAGAAGAATGAATGTGTGTGTGTGCATATAAGAAGAATATGAAAGTGATCAGGCTTTGTGCTATCATTTGTCATTTTCATCTGGGTAAAGTATAGAAAGGCATAAGCCTGGTGGATGCATAAGATTCAGTCTCTGCCTCTCCACATGCAAACGCACACTCTTTTTCATCATATCCTACTATGCTATATTATATACACTCTCACAAAATGTATGCCTTGTCAAATAGACCTACAGACACTCCAGATGAACAAGAACGCACTCTTTGTACAAAAGATTTTTTGCTACCATAAATGAGAAATGTGGAAATATAAATAATTCTTAATATTTTGTCTATGGTTGTCTGTATTTTTGATTCTACCTCTGCAATGGGTAAATGAAAGTATTAGTAGTGTATAATAATTTTTTTTTTTTTTACAGTCTTCTCTGCTCAGTTCTACAGTATTGTTACATCCTCGCCTGTTGCCATAGAAATGATTGATATGTCCAATCACAGCATTCTTGCCATACCCTCGTCTCTACATATTGTGTGCCTTGCTCTTTAAACCAGACTCTCACTTGGCTTTTTGATATTTTGGATTATGCTCTGTAGAAAGAAAAAAGATTGAGAGGGGAGAACTTTGGCATTCAGAAGGCTGTAGCTAATCCAAAAGACAAAGTTCCATATATTAATAATGTGAATCCACATGATTTTACTCTAAGTCTTGTGACATTTGGTTCTTTTATTAACCCCTGACTCCAATAAGCAATGCCTCTGGGAGAATGTTAGCATCCTTTCATTCAATATTGCATGCAATAAAACAATACATGGATTAATAGCCACAGAACTTGAAAAATCAAAAGTAAATTTGAAGAACTGCCTTTTTGGGTGTGAGCTGATTTTTAGGGGGAGTAAATCAGGGTTTTTGCAGCTTTGGGTTTCCCTCTTGAGAAAGCAGAAGAGAAAAATAATTAGTCAAGATATTCTTTGACGTGATGCAATGAGAAGCGAGCGGCCAGAATGACCGATTTAATTTAGTAATATGGGCTGGCTCCTTCCAGGCTCAGATGTCCATTCCACAGCAGTTTATCACCCTATGGAATACCCCAGGGCTGCCTTTGCTCAATTTCTGCATGGCTTCCCCTTCCCCCACAGCAGTGCCTGGGGGGATATGGCACCAGACAGAACTCCTTTTCCCCTGATGCTGGACAATAAGCCTTTTTTTCTTTTAATTCCTTTGCTGGCAGCCACATGAAGGCAACTACGCAGTCCCCTGGCTCCTCTATACGGGCAAGATGACTCTGTGTTCATCCAAGGCATTTGGAACATGTAAGTATCTTCAGCTCTGGGCAAGGAAACCGACAGCAGCTAGGTCTCAGGAGAGGGCTGCGTGGCTTTCACCCCCTGCTCGCTGCTCTTGCATTGATACCCAACGTTTGGTCCATGCCCCGATGGATGCCTTAGCAACAAAAAGGACTTTCCCATGCAATTTGAGCAGAGCATGGAAGGGCTACGACGCTGCCAACAAACCTTTCTCCATCTCCTGCCTTTTGGGGGGCTTTGTAGCCTGATGTTGCCTGCCTAGACGGTTTTCTATCAAATGCCACTAGGTGGCTCAATGCTGAATTCACTCGGGCAACAACTTTCAGTGGGATGTATGGGGGGGGGAGGAATCTAGGAATTATCCTTGGGCTATGAGCACCACCCTCATCGCTTCTGTAATTTTCAGATCTCGGTTGCAGATGCTGGAGGAGGGAAAGGGGCATCCCAGCAAAAGAATGAAATGGGAACGAGCTCATTCTCCTTTCTCACGTGAAATGAAATGGGGAGTTTTCTCTTGATTTATTCCTTGAGAAATGGGACAAGGGATAGCCTGGAGCCTAGTAGTCCTCCCTAGAATACCAGTCACTCTTTTTTTTTTTTTCCTGATAAAAGAAATATGTGTATTCTTTTTTTCTTTTAAGCTCCACCAAAGGCAATTGTTACCATCATTAAGGGCTTACTTTGACCTGAGTTTGCCTTGAAAACACGTAGTTGTTGAGAGATCTATCCAACATACTGAGGAGAGAGCTTTCACTGGCCCACCACATGACAAGTCTGATCCCCACAAGCTTTTATGACTGACACCCTCCTGACCTCTTTCCAGGCGTGCCCTGGAGGAATTGCTAACTCTCATTTTTCTTGCTTCTCTCCATCCCAAATCTCTGTTTTCTTCACGTTCCCATTTCTTTTTCCTCCACAGTGCTTCTTGGGTTGCCCTTCACTTCGTGTGTAGGGCTTTATGTGATTTCCTGTACCAGGAACTCTGCACCCATCTGTTTTTCTCCTCTCCCAGACAGTGCAGTTCCACATCCCAGGAAGGCCGTGTCCCTTTCCCTGTCCCCTCACTGTTACTTGTCCATACAACAGTTCTCTGGCTTGGTGCAAGCTTCATTTGGTAGTGACAGCCAGGGCATCTCCCAGCACTCCCTCCTGCCTTCTACTCGGGGTGCTCCAGCTTGGAGTGTTGCTTGGGGCAAGTCTGAGTTTGTCAGGGTGTCAGCACCTCAAGGGCAATGAGGAGGAGGAGGAGAAAAGCTGACATGGAAGCATTGTTGAGCAGGAAGGTGCAAGCTGGTGCCATCAGCCAGTCGTTTGAATTATGAACAACTTCAGAGATGCTTGGATCTGAAGCGATGCTAAACAGCTGGCCCATCCCCCTACTCTGGCTTTCCCATTCCCCTTTCCTTTCCCCACAGTCAACAGGGCTTCGGCCAGTGATACCCTCCCCAACATTTTGGATTTGATTAGAAAATAATCTCTGTGCAGGCAGGCAAGCACAGAAACCCTATCAAGTCAAGCATGTGGTTTCACAAGCTCTGACAACAAGTCAAGTATCCCCTCCTTTCCCCCTCTTATGGGCCTTAAGAATTCCCCATTTAGAGCCATAGAAAGAAATGTAAGGAGCACCAAGACACACCAGGGAAAGCACTTGCCTGTGTCTGCAGCTGAGTGCGGGGTGGCTTTGGTTTCTGCAAAAGGAGCTTCTGCTAACTTTCAATAAATTAGATGTTCATCTCAAAGTGTAAAAATATACTTCTGAACTTTGCTTTTATTATGAAAAAATGGATGAGAAATGAATTTGAAGCCCCACCTAAAGATTTGGCTCTCCTTTAGCTCCTGTCCCCACAAACACTGCTTGCCTTCTCCCCAGAGGGCTCCTCCTGTCTTCCTCATTTTTAGGGTGGAGGCTAATGAGCCTCCCCGGCCCTGGTAAGTCAGGATTAATTAACCTGCAGATCCCTGCAGGCTCCCAACACCTGCTAACTGAGAGAATCCAGCCAGTCTCTCACGGTGCTTTTCGGCATGCAACAAGCTTTAGCACCTGGGATAAGGGAGGGCTGCAAGCTCTGCTTTTGCCTGGATGTTTTTATAAAGGGAAAAAAAAAAGAATAAAGGGGAAAAAAAAAAACCAAAATAACCAAACTTCAGAATATTTTGCAAGATTTTTTTTTGCTTAATTTAGATCTGCAACTTTTTCTGCATGGGAGGGGGCATCTGCAAGCAGGCAGCTCTGTTTCTCACCATTCCCAGGTTAGGTAGGCACTTCTAGCTGAGTTCTGCCCCTCTACTAATGGGCACCTCTCTCTGCTGGGTGGTGGCTGCCATCTGTGGCAAATGTTGTAGAGGATGTAGTCATTCATCGTGGGATGCAGTTATCTGATGCAATGGCTCTCTAGGGACTGATTCAGGACAACTATAGTAAGGATAGTTGGAGCTAATTGGATTTTTCACCCCCCCAAGCTGCATTTCCAGATGTGACATGGCAGTGTTGCTTTATTAACCCAGCAATGTCCACCTACTCTCCCTGTTACAGAGGAATGGATTTCTTTTTCTCCTTTGGTGTTGAATCACAGTGTAGTGGGGGTGTTTCCTGCCAGGTTCTGAGCAAGAGCCAAGTGGCTGTCCTTGCCTGCTGAAATTTTACAGCAGGCACCAAGCAGGGCTGCAACCCTGCTGAATGCTGGCATTTAGTATTTCAGGGAATATTTTCTGTTATCTCTACTTGTAACTGACTTGTTTCAGAGGACTGGGCAAACCAGAAATAAAAAATTCCCAGCGACATTCTTTGGTGACTCATTCAGGTGCATAAAGCCTTTCCAAATGCTCCCCCATAGCTAACAGGACAAGCATTTTGTCTGTGTTTTGCTGGCTCCCATCCCACTGGAGCCTTAGTCAAGCTACTTGTGAACTGCCACCATCCAGTCCTCCTCTGCTCTGGCCTATGTGTTCTGCTCCAGCTTTGTGCCAGCCTTGGTGCTCTTGAGCCCTCCCCACAGCCGTTTTGTCACCCTCACCCCACGAGAACACAATACTGGTTTCCAATAGAGTCTGGGCTGAACGTTGCTGGGAAGCAGTTACATGGCTTTGGGCTGACACAGAGCAGTGGTCTTGTTTCATCTGCCCATGCTGCTCGCTGGCTTTTTGTTCCTTTCCACAACACCTCTTGGAGACAGATGAAAGACAGAGGCTCAAGTGGAGACAAAGTGACCTGCTGGAGGTTGTCATGTAGTAAGCCCAGCTTCTCTCACAGTTTTGCTACGTGTTTCTACCAAAACTATCCAGGACTCTCCAGAAACCTGCAAACAGCCTTGGCAATGGCCTCCATAAATGTTGCTCCACGGCAAGAAAAGCCACACGCAATGCCATCTGCAATGTTGGAGGCTTAACTCCTTTGGAGACCTTATACCTGTGGACACATCTGTTTTTGTCTAGCCACCCCTATTTTCCCCCACTTCTCTCAAAATTTACCTCTTTTCTGTATTTTCCCCTATCTGTCAGCAACAGGACAAGTCTCCTTTAGTATGGAGAGCCAGCTGGCACTTCTTTGCCCCCAACTCCCTCCGCTAGTACCAAAATAGTGGTCCTTTTTATGATCTTCCAATCTGCCTCCCCACACAGTTCCCTGTGCAGCATCCTCCTAGCATGCTGTACTTGGCTTGCCTCAAGGCTGCAGCTCTTTAACTAGAAGACACGCTTCTGGCATTCCTGGGAACCGAATTAAAGTCATGCTGGCAGCTGCCCTCTGCCCTTGTCTATTGCAATAGCTCAAAATGATGCCAGCAGCCCTCTGGGCTGCATTGTGAAAAGGGCTGCCAGCAGGTCGAGGGAAGTGATTATTTTCATCTGTTCAGCCCTGGTGAGACATGTCTGCAGTGCTGGGTCCAACTCTGGGCTCCTCATCCAGTACAACAGAGACAGGGACTTACTGGAGCAAGCCATAAAGATGATGAAGGGACTTGAGCATGACACATGAGGAGAGGCTGAGAGAGCTGGTACTGTTCAGCCTGAAGAAGAGAAGACTCAGGGAGGATCTTATCCATGTGCACAGATACTCAGTGGGGTGACTAAATTGTCAGACTAAACAATTCCTAGAGGCACCTTCCAGCCTCAGCTGTTCTGTGATGCTGCTTGCTGATCTTCATGCCCTACAGTTAAGTCCCTCTACCTTTACTCCTATTATCCCTCAACCATCTTGATGGTGTGGTGTTTGGCGCTCCTGGGGGAAGTGACAAATTAACTCCTCTGCAGTAGATACTTAGAGTAACCTGAGCATCTGAAAATGCACGCCTAGTTTAGGAGTAGATGAGAAAAAAAAGTCCTTCCATAGGGTGTTAAGTCCAGGCAAGGCATGCGGGATTCATCCTGTCTAACTCTGTATATTTACAATATAACCATTTAAGTGTGAGTTGTGCATCTCAACTCCCGTCAGAGTCAGTACAGAGAAACAGGCATTTCTTGTCTGTGATTTATGTGACCTGTTTTATATCATACGAGATGAATCGTGCTCAAGAAGTGCCTTTCTTTCTCTGATGGCTTTTGGCAGAGATTATATGAAGAAGGTGAAGTTTGGACTTCCACGCTGTGTGTATCTTATGACTTTTAGGATGATTCCTACCTATGAAACACAGAAGTGTATCTGTTATTACTTAGAGTAAATTTTTACACTCCATAAAATGCAGTGAAATTTGATGAACGTCTCTTTGCCTCAAAATAGGACTAAACAGGCAACTAAAAAAGACAAGGGAAGTAACAACTTCTAGATATCTGTATGTATTAGCGGGGTTGGACCTAGATAATCTTAAAGGTCCCTTCCAACCCAAACCATTCTATGATTTTGTGATTCTATGATTTTGGAATATTTAGGACTGCAGAAAGATTTAAGATTGAGAAAGATTATATAAAGTCAATTGCCAAGAAAAAAGGCACACGGTCATCAAGAACACAACAGTTAATCTCAAGTTAGGTACCTAAAACTAGCTCCTGGTTTAAAAGAAACCGTGACCTGTGATTTCTTAGCATTTGGATAAAACAGCAATCTTTTTTTTCTGAAGTGCTTGAGACCTCAGATAACTACATAAGATTTGGGTGATATTAAGTGTAGATATTAACCTGTTGTCCTGTAAAATAGAGTATGCAAACATGTTGGAAAATGCTGTGTGACGCAAGAAAAGGTTTTGTCTAAATAGAACAGTATTATCTTGTCAGTGTAAAATTTAATCATCAAAAAATTATAAAGTAATTATAAAGTATTTCCATCCTACATTATTTTGGTGGTGAGAGGAAAGTGGCTTGGAAAAAATGCTTGGAATGCCTGACTCTAGGGTGCTGGAACCTTATTCAAAACTGTAATTTCATCTATTTGGTATTGAATTTTTAATGGTATGAAAATATATCTGCACATTGTTTCCCAGCAGAGCTGAATGAATGGCAAGGCCGAGCCTTTTTTTTTCCTCTGCTGCACATGTGTCTACCTTGGCAAACCAAAGGGCCAGTTCCAATGCTGGCATGATTCCATGGAGGTCAAGAGTGTTCCAGCTACAGGGGTTTTTGTCCCCAGTCTTGTTAAAGTTCAAATGCAAGAGAAAACTAGTTTGGAGAGCTCACATTCATCCTCAATGAGCAGAATTTCAGATCATGACAGTAGTAAAAACATGTCTTTAATCTCCTGGAGGAAATCAAGGACTCAATCAGGGAAAGAATAGCAGGTAGAGTTTGAGTACGTCTGGCAGTATCCTGGGTAGCTCTGCACGATGTTCTTTCCAAGTGCTTAGGAAATGACACAGGGAAACTTCCTTATGCAGAAGCACGTATTTGCATGCCATTAACGTCCCACTGCCCTCAATGCTTAAGCTGCCCTCTAAACTGGACCTTACTCTTATGATGCACATCTTCATCTCATCATTTGTCCTTATGCGCTTCCACCTTCCTCAAGTAACTGTTCCGCTCTGGGCTTGTGAGGGCAGGGAACAAGAACAATCAAAGCAGCATAAGCAATTTTCAAGTGCTGTTGGGAAATCATGTGCTGTTTTTCTATTCTTTGTATAAATTTTCCTGCTTTTTCCATTTCAAAGCAAATTGAACAGAGGGCAGATTGCCTATTCACTGCCTAATGGCACACTTGCTTCTGATGATGAATGCTTGCAGTGAATACACTAGTCTTAAGCAGGAGAAGTTGGTCAACAGAGCTACCATGGAATTTCACAAGAAGAGCTACACTCACTTGCAGCAATTAAGTATCCTACCCATTGGCTTCACTTTGCTAGTCCAATGAGTAAATATTATTTACCAAATATTCCCAAGTATGCAGGAACTTGCAGCTGAAAATCTTAAAAATTAGCATTGAAAGAGCACTGACAGGCTGCCCTGGGATTGATCTCTCTAGCCTGAGTTGTTTTCAGTGCAGACTTCAGCACCTGAACTCACCATGTAGTCAATGCTATGACACCATTCCTCTACCTGCTTTAGCTGTGCCCTGGAAGTACTTACTTCTTTCTGTCAGCTGTTAAAAGCAGCTTAGGCAATCAGCTTAGACAGACATCCAAAATGCTTACCATGTGTGGACAGGTGAATCCCACAAGTTTTGACTTGAGATGATAGTTCTTTGTGAACCTTCTTTATTCAAAAGTGTTTCTTTTGTGATCAGAAGGTCCCCCAACCCACCACATTTCAAAGGCCAAAAGGATTGCATTGATTACAAAGTTCTTGTCCTAACAGTTTTAGTGAGGCACTTCTGCATCACAGCATCTCTGATATTTGACTTTCTCAGAACCAGATCACAGAGGGGAAATGTGTTTTACAAAAGAGCCACCTGGTCAGCCAACAAGATCCAGAAGAAGAGGAACAGAAATTGCCCTTTCAGGCTAAACTATAGCTAAACTCCTTGTGCCAAAACCCAACAATGTCCCATGACATTCAGCCTTTTCCTTTATTTTGATTACAACATTTTGTTTTTAAGAAAATAGTACCTGGAGGATTACCCTGTGTCAATCACCATCCCAAGGGTGACTAACGCCTTTCATTTCAACCATCTATTATGACCAATGGGTGTCTTTTTTTAAATTACATGCCGCATGGTGATGCCTGAAGGCTTTTTCACTTCCCATAGACCTTTCCCTGGCATTTCTATTGATATGTCAGCAGTAGCTTTGTGAGAGCTTGGCTTTGGCGTCAGAGGTAGCTCACAAAGTTTCCAGTGCCATTTTGCCATCTCAGTCTCCCTGCAACCATATGTTCCTCTTTGCCTCCACAGTCCCTTTTGTAACAACACTACAGTTGTCTGTGGACCATACCAGAAATCGGAACTGATTCACACTAAAGATCACTTCCTCTGGAGATTGTTATTTCTAACCTGGTTAAAAACCCTGAGTCACATACCTAACTCTGGAGATGGGAGATGCCCATGGAGAGGGCAGTGCTCTGTGGCGGGAAGCCAGCTATGAGGTATCAGGGAAGGGATGAGAGGGAACATTTTAAGCTAGCTTCCCTGACAAAGCCAGAGTTTTGTGAAAGTGTGGCCTCTGTGAACTTTGTGCTGTATCAAATGAAAAGAAAATCAAACCAATTAAGCCAATAATTTTTGTTCTAAGTTTCCTTCAACAGCTCTGACATTTTAATTTTTCATTTGAGAGAATGGCCGATTCTCACCCATGTTCTTCCCCCCCCCCCCCCTTCTGCATTTTGGTGATCAATCAGGCTTCATTTTTAGAGTTACTTTCAAAACGTAACTCCCTACTCATTGTACACTAAAAGTAAATAAAAATCTCTTCAGCATTCAAATAAATGTCACCTGGAAATCAAAGAAGAAAGCTTTCAAGGAGCAGACTTCAGTAGCCTTAATACGTGTTCAAAATATATGCTTTATACTTTGAGTTCTGTAATTTACCTCACTTAAGGCACAGTCCTCAAAGATTTATGAATTCATAGGGAGTTTGCACAATGCATGAAATTAAGCAAAGGGATAAATTTGTAGGATTAAAGGCAGCCATACTCAGAGCAGGGGCACTGTGGGACTTTATGCCCTCACAGGTTTCCTGCTGAAGACTGCTGCTGGCAGAAATGCATTGGCTTCATCTGGTATTGCAACGGCATCTGTACCAGCTCAGGCCATGTTGACAGGATGGTTATTAGCAGATCTGTCAGCTTTATGAGCTCAACTTGCTCTGGAGCAGCTGCAAGCATACAAGAATCTTCTTTCTCTTATGTTAGTCCGGTACACAGAAATATTTCTGTGCCAGCTTTATGCTTTTTTACCAGGTTTAGGCTGGCTACAGGGAAACTGACAGAACCTGCTCCAGCTAAAGGTGTTCTGTGACTAAATGAGTCCTTCACTCACACTTGAATTGACACAGAAAGTCTGTAGAGCTCGGTGCTTTGCGTCATGTCGTTGTGGCACCTCTGACTCAGCACATGGCACATAAAGACTGCATTCAGGCCCATGTCAAAACAAGGCCTAAGTTTATGAGAATGAAACTCCACCTATCTCCTCAAAAGCCTAGTGGACTTGCAAACTCAAATTGAACTACATTTATGTAAGGTGCGGGATTATGATAGCGCAATCCAGCCATCTCCGTCTACTCTTACACTACACTGTGAGCACAACTGAGCACAACGCAGCTGAGAGCAACAGACACGGTGGGTCTCAGCAGGGGCTGGGGAAAGGCAGGCATGGATAAGGTGAGACCCATTTTTCCAAACAGTACAGGAAGCACATGTCTAACACTTCATACCATCACCAAAATTAGAAAAAAAGGGGGCAATTTCCAGCTCTGGTGAGCATTCCCAAGTGCTCCTGAGTGAGATAAGGGACATCAGGATGAGCATGAGGAGGGACAATGCTCCTGAGGAGGTCTGACTCAGAGAGAGGAAGTTTGGTCAAAGAAGCTCGGATATGTTTCATGGCCCTGTATGAGAGGTGAGGTGCCACAGCTGGGTCATGGGAAGATAACCAGAAGGCAGCTGAGCTGCAAAAACAGATAGCCTGAGACAGCCAGCCGAGCTCAGTAGTGGCATGCTTTGTGTGATGGATAGCAGGACCAGAAACAGCTAGCTGGTTAAAACTCAGCGAGGGAGTAGTGTCCGAAAATATACCCAGGATCTTCTCAATTAGCCCAAGCATGCAACGGTATTTTTCTGCCAAGTTTACGCATTTTTGCCAGCTTTAAGCTTGGCTGCAGGACTGGAATCGCCCTTCCTTGCCCTGTTCAGTTGGAGGGATGGGAGCAGTCTCCTCATACAGGCTGCAGCTCCACTGACTTTAAATCCTGTGTGGGCATGTTCAGAGCCAGATGCAAAATGCCCCAGCTATTTGATGCAAATTGGTAAACTTCACTCTGCTGGTTCAGATCTGCTCATTGATTTCTCTGGGAGCACAGCTGTCCTGACAAACTTCATTTCAGCCATCAGCTCCCCGTGTCCTACAGCTTGGATGGACCTCTAGCTGTAGATGTCCTCTAGTTCTAGATGGACTAGATACTACCTTCCTTCTTCACACACAGCATGAAGGTGTTATAAACACTGTGTTATGTGCTCTGTTTTTTTCATATGAACATTGTCCTATGCTCATTTATGATCTGGATAAAATCAGAGCTGCTGGGTGCCCTGGTGCTGCACTGATGAGAGATCAATTTTTACAGGGCTAAGGTTACCTTGTCTCCTCAGGCTATGCTGCAAAGCCATTTGAGGTAACACTTTCACCTGAAAGTACCTTTTAAGACATATAGCTTCATAATACCTAAGTCTCTTGTGATAACAACTGGAGGAAGTCCTGCTTTCACCTTGCTGCCCACCGTTCCTTCAAGGCAGGGTCTTCACAAGAGGTGAAGCAAACTCTTTAAAAATAAAAAGTGCGTTTTCTTTTTTAGCTCATATCACCCAGCTATCTGAACACAGCAGAGGGGAGCTGCGGTAGCATACCTGAGAGAGCAGCAGTGACGTGTATCCCAGCAGGGGTTGAGGAAAGGAAGGTATGAATGAGGTGAGAGCCATTTTTCCAGACAGTAAAGGGGGCACAAGTCTAACACTTCACAGTATCAAGCAGGTCAAAATCACTCCCGTTTTCCAAATAGTGAAAGGGAGGGGAGGCAGGAAATGATATGCCCCAAGGCTACAGGGTGAATCAGTAGTGGAAACCAAATGAAAATTCAGAACTTCCTGTCTCTTTACTCATCTGCTTGAGTACTGTTGATGATTAAACTCTTAGAATATTAATGCAGTTGGTGACCTCTAGAACTCTGGTCAGAGATCAGGACCCCAGTGTATTAATGTGGAAAAGAATAAAACAAAGACAACTTTAAAGAACTGGGGAAAAAAAAAATAGACGGCAAGGAATTTGCTTTGTGACCAGAAATGAATGTTGGGCTTCCATTACCCCACAGTGCCTCTTCCAGAAAGGAAGGAAGTTTCTCCAGCTCTACCCTGATGGATCCGTTGAGAGTTCACATCGCCTTCAGCCGCAGCTACCCCCACAAGGCAATGCGATGGCCGCCCTTTCTCCCCTGCACACAGCTCTGGCCCCCTCACTGCCCTTCCTCCTGTCAGTGGCTGCTCAAGCAGGCATGCAATGAGCCACCAGCCTGGGGAACTAAAACATGAAATTTCAGCACTAAAATTCAAAATCCATTTCCTTTCCTTGCTTTACTATGAGTAAGCCCCAGCTCATTGCACAGCTGTATGAATGCTGACACAGGGGACGAGGTGCCAGAGGATGAGAATGAATGGCCAGGGACTGGGAGGCTCTAGCTGTCTCTTTCAGGGATGCTCGGAAAGCAGTGTACCTGTGTCTGTGGGTCACAGGAAGAAGCACACTGGCCCTGCAGCTCTCTCCAGCTCTGTTCTGAGCAGCTGGAGCTGATTCAGAGCTCTTGATGCTGGTACTTAGTTTGTCATTAGGAAACACGGTCACTTGCTGCTTGAGGAGCAGGGGGACAGATGGATGGACGGACACTATGCATGGGGCTGAAATAATCTTTCCATGGATTTTAATCCCATTATGGTTTCTGATGGCCATGCTACTTCAAAGAATCATAGAATATCCAAGGTTGGAATGGACCCAGGGGGACCATTGAGTCCAACTCCTGTCCCTTCATGGGACCACACAAAAAATCAGACCACACGACTGAGAACACTGTCCAAACGCTCTTTGAACTCCAGCATTCCGGTCCATGCCCACTGCCCTGGGCAGCCTGTTCCATGCCCACTGCCCTCTGGTGCAGCCCCTTTCCCTAACCTCCAGCTGCCCCTCCTCTGACAGCTCCATGCCGCTCCCTCGGGCCCTGTCGCTGTCACAGAGAGCAGAACTCAGCGCTGCCCCTCCGCTCCCTGTGAGGAGCTGCAGCCGCCATGAGGCCTCTCCTCAGCTCCTCTGCTCTGGGCTGAACACAGCTAAGGGCCGCAGCTGCTCTTCACGTCTTCCCATCTAGAGCCCTCACCATCCCTGTCTCCTTCAGGGATCCCGGTTTAACTCTGTGAGGAAGAGCTAAAGCAGACTGCTCATCTTCTTCCCAGTGGTTTCAGGTCCTCATTTAACCTTTACGCTTTCTAAACTGGGCAAGCTCACCATGCTGGTGAAGAGCATGATGAACATGTGAACCAAGTGGTTTTGGCCACGGCCAAAGAGACTTCTTCCTCAAGAAAGCAGCCCTTTCATCCCTCAGTTTGTGTAAGGAGGAAGAGGAAGGTGAGCCGGCGCGGTGCTTCTCCCTGGGAACCAGCAGGAAGTGGTCATGTGACAATTCATTCTTTTATGGAAACTGTTTTCTCTCTGAAGTTAGGGGTTGTGACAGTTTTCAAGGACTCACAGTCTTAACATCAGCACTTCTGCTTCTTTACCAATCTTCTGGTAGAATACAAGAATAAATTACAAAAGTCGTTATAGTAAAATACAAGCTCAAAGCGGCAAGGGACCACCATGGTGGAACCGCATCAGGAATGCAAGGGCTGCTCTGAAAGTAATGCCTCCTATTTCATTAGGTTGGCTCATGACATCACAGGTAGATGTTGGTGGGATGGCAGTAGAGGTTGAACCTTCCTGCCAACATCCCATTACATTTTGTTGCTGGGAGGGAACAGAGGGGCTGTCTGACACAATGGCATCTGACATGGGAGTGTGGATGAAGCAAACACGTCATTGAATTCCTCCATGTGGAAACAATGGCACGCACTGACACTCATTAAGTCTTGCTGAACATTTCTGGAGACCAAACAGTGGATGTGAGCACAGTGAGAGGTGGGTGGTGCGTTTCAGCAGTGGTGACAGTGGGTCACCTCCACTGGTGCAGATTGTTACAAGAGTGGCATGTAGGCTCTTGTTCATCTCTGGCAAAAATGCATAGCTAGTGGTGGTGGCTATGTTGAAACAGTGTTTTGTAGCTGAGAATTTGCTCTATCAAACTGTGCTGTTGAGCTCTTTGTATGGCTTGTAGTTTCCATGGAAATAAATAGGATGCATTACTTTGAGAGAGAGCTATGTACATTAGGGAAACTTATATTTGGACTCAATTCTACACAACTCAGCCTATATTTGTCAGGAGCATGAGAGAAGTGTTATACATTGGGGTTGGAATCCAGGAGTGCACAGAGACAGCCTCTGGGGTAGCATTAGCACAAAGGAGAGAGAGATTGTGGCATTCTGATAGATATATGCCATGGAAACATCATTTTTGTACTGGACAACAGTGAGAAAGGAGAGTACTGGGAACTATTAGGAAGGGGCTAGAAAACAGGGCAATGTCATAAGACTGTATGCGGCACCCCATGCCATGAACAGGGCATGGAGATCCCTTCCCCTGTCTTAAAAACAGGAACAGTTCAACAAAGGACTACATGAAATGGCTGCTGCTCATGGCATCAGTTGAAAGGTCAGAAAAAGTGGAGGGGAACACAAGCCTATAAAAAAAGAATTCAAAAAGAATGAGAAAATAAATAGGACATGGTTGCTGTCTCTTCCAATACAAGAACCAGCAGGGGCTTCCTGCCAACTGGACAGTGGCTCAATGGCAATGGACAAAGTGGTCTTCAATCCAGCAATCTGTGGAACTCCCTGCCAGAGGACATGCAGAAAGGACAAGTTAAGTAGGCCAAGTAAAGAAATCAATCTGCTGTCAATACATCTTGGTGTAAATCCAAGGCTAAAGCTCACTGCACACCTCTGATCCCACCACCCCTGTGCCTTCTTCCTCTGCAAAGAGCACAGTGGTCTGCTCTCGGCCTAGGTTTGCCATCTTGGTAACAACACTCAATGAAAATGCAGCACACCATTAAACTGTTACAGTAATTTCACCTCACACTTTCTGCTCAACAGGTTTGCTCTGTTTTAAAAGCATGTTTCTGTGATACTTATAGCTATGTATATGTAATTCTGTGGTTAAAGCCGAAGAGACAGGAAAACCTTGGTTCCCACAGGAAACACGCCCCAACCTCTTGCAGGCAGGTAACATTTTTGCCATATCAGTGCGATAAAGAACTTCAAGGGAAGCTGAATCCTGCCAAGGTTTACACCTGCGTGCGACTGCCTGCTCGGGAGAGGTTACTGGGAGTTTTCCACGTGATGAGGCTGTTGCTGGAGCATCTCCTGGGCGGGCGCGGGGCCTGAGCCGGCACCGCCTGGCAGCGAGGGGCGGCTGGGAGCGCGGAGCTGGGCGGGGGGCTCGGGCGGGTGACGGAAAGGTCCCCGGAGGGCACAGCGCACAGCGGGGTGCGCGGGGCTGCGGCACCCCGGGACGGCCCACGCAGGCCCACCTCCCCGCTGCGGACAACCGCGGGCCGCGCGGGCCCGGCCTTCGTCGCCTGCGGGGCGGCTCTCGGGCGGGCAGGACTGCTGCTAGCTGGGCAGGGCTGCGGGGCCGTCCCCGCCCCGGCCCTCGTCCTCTCTCTTTCTCTCCACGAATTTACCCAGAAGTGCTTTGGTGCGGGCGCGTTTCCGCCGGTTTTTCCTGTTGGAGAAGGGAAGGGGGAGCTGTTTTCTCTCTCTCTCCCTCTGCTCGCAGTATATTTTGTATCCCTTTTCTCCTCCTCCTTCCTCCTCCTCCTCCTTCTCCTCCTCCTCCTCCCCGGCTATCTTTGTCTGGCTCGCAGCACCCCGCTCTTGGTGCCCACCGCCGTTTCATGCCAGGGCAGCGCCGCGGGGAGGGCTTGGAGGCGGCGGCAGCTCCGCCGCGGCGCTGGGCGTGAGCCCCCCATGCGAGAGCGGGGCCGCGCCCGCCGCTGCCACCGGCTGCCGGCGTGAGCCGTGCCGGGCCGAGCCGTGCCATGCCCGGCCGCGGGGAGCACCGTGACGCTGCCACAGGCTGCCGGCCCCGGCGCCGCTCTTGCCGTCGCCGCCGCGACATGGTGTGAGCGCCAGCCCGGGCACCGACCGACGGACCGAGGGACCGGGACACCGCCGCCTTCCTCGGAGAGCCCGCCGGACCGCAGCACCCCCGCTCCCTGCCTCCCTCCTTCGCTCCCTGCCCGCCTTCACCTCCCGCCCCCCCTCCTCCCACCCGGCAGCCATCCATCCATCATCCCCCCCCACCAACCCCTCCCAATGCTGAAGAGTTTCAACCCGCCGGGGCTGGAGTGAAGAAGGGAAGGGCAAAAAGGAGGAGAGGAGCTCCGCGCCATTCGCATCGTTCTCGGGGAAGGGGGGGGACGGGCGGCCTCGCTCT
>JACDJE010000695.1:165128-189618 GCA_016647715.1 Pavo muticus
GGCCGCGTGGGGGGCGCCCCGAGGGGGCGGGCGGGGGGAGCGCGGCCCTGGGCCGCTTTCCTTTGTTTGCATGCGTTGGCATGTGCGTGGAAAAGCAGGGCGCAACAGCTGCACGCCGCCGGCAGCCCGGCTCGCTGGCTGGCTCCGGAGCGGGCTGGCAGGTCTGTGGGCCATCGGCTTGCAAAAATGTGACCCCGCTTCTGTTCTGTCCATCTCCCGACCCCTTGCCCCTTCCCCCTGCAGGACCCCGCCGGGATTTTTGAGCTGGTGGAAGTGGTTGGCAATGGCACGTATGGGCAAGTCTACAAGGTTGGTGGCAGGATTTCTCTTCTCTCCGTATTGCTGTTTTGTCCAGACGGGAGCCGGGTCCTCCACCCGGATGATGATGAGCGGAGGGGTTAGGGTGACAGAAGGGCTCTCCTTGTCACTGCTGCAGCCCCTGACAAGTTTGCCGGCCTCTTGGCTTTGCTTTCAAAAAGGAGCACCCACCCTGAAACAGTGTAATAGCCCCCTCTCCCCCAGTGAAGAGACCAAACCACCGTCAGTGTGTCCGAGCCTTAGAAATAGCTCCTTGTGCTCATTCAGAATTGCTCAAATCCTCATGGAAGTTACAGCTGCTGCCGTGACGGGAAACAAAGGCTCTGCCCTTGGTGGGAATTGTCACCCAGTTCCTTGTTGGGAAACCTTCCCATGAGCCCAGTGTGCTGAGCACTGCTCTGACAGAGGGCACACAATGGCCATCAGATCAGTGTTGGAAACGGAGAGCGTTATTTTGTGAAAATCAGAATTCCCAGACGAACCTGTTTGACAAGTGTATGCCTTTAAAAAATAGAAATAGGAGAGTGCCCATGTGGGTGTGAAACTAGCCTACTTTTTGGTTTTTATTTTTTTTTCCTCTGCTGTTCAGTCAGTGGAACAAACAAATCTTGAGATTGCATGACTTTGCAGTGAGTGGTAGCGACCAGTATGACTAATTATTCACACCGTCTTAATACTTGGCTGAAGATGGGAGGATCTCGCCTTAAATTGTGTAGAAATGCAGGCAGAATGTGCAGAAGGGCAAGATAACTGGAAGAAGCCGAACATGCCCAGCTGCTTGGGTTTTTTTTTGTGCTTGTAGATAAAGCAGTGCAATTTTTAAGCATCCCTGATGGCGAGATGCTGCTGAAAATGTAACACACGTTGGTTTGTTTTGAGGGCGTGAACCTCAGCCTTTGTGCTGGAGCAGGCAGTGCACAGCATGCGTGGTGCGAGTGGTGGGATGGCTGGGATCCCCAGGCTGAGGGAAGGGGCAGTGGGTTGGGGCGGTGCTCTGGCACTGCCTGCTCTCGACGGGCTGGGTTTTTTTGCTGCAATCTTCCTGCTCCAGAGCTTGCGTCACCTGAAGCCCTTATGCAAAAAATCGTAGGGCACAAAAGGTGTGATTTTATCCTCTTCTGTTAATGGTTGCAATTTAGTGCTTTGTTTCTCGGTTTGCTTGTTAATGCTGTGACTTAAACCAACCATGGCTTTGTTATTTAACTGTCCTGAGCCTAGAAATTGTGAATTTGGTTTCTCTTAACTGTGCTACAGCTCTCCCAGTAAAGTTACTATAGGAACCACCCTCGGCACGTGTGCTTGTTGCTGTGGAAGAGCGACCAATAGCTGGATGTGCTATGGGCATCAGTGGCAGAGGCAGCGGGTGGCTGCTGTCCTGGCCGCGATTTGTGTGTGAGTCAGACCAGATTTCCTCCGGCCCTAGAATCATGGAATCACAGAATGGTTTGGGTTGGAAAGGACCTCAAAGCCCACCCAGCCCCAACCCCCTGCCATGGGCAGGGCTGCCCCCCAACAGCTCAGCTGCCCAGGGCCCATCCAACCCGGCCTTGAGCTCCAGGGATGAGNGGCCCCCCCAACCTGGCCTTGAGCGCCTCCAGGGATGGGGTACCACAGCTTCTCTGGGCAGCTGTGCCAGTGCCTCACCACCCTTTGAATAAAGAATTTCCTCCCTCTCTGTTTAGAAAGCAATGAAACTGTTCCCTCTTGCTTAGTAACTGAGGACACGGCATCCCGGGCATCAGGAATATGGGAAATGGTTAATACTGGTATGTTTGCAGCAGTTGCCAGATGTTCCTAAGCTCAGGTGTGAAAGTTTGGATTTGCACAGCCACTTCTTTGCTTTGTACGTATATGTGAGGTGTATACACATAGCAGGGTAGCACATAAACAAAATTTTCCTTTTTGTGGTTCAAACTCAGTTCCTTCCTCCCAGCACCTCAAGCTGGGAGCCTCACTCCAAGCCCTCACGGCCTGATTCTCTGTCACCAGCAGGCATTGGCATCACTGGCATGGCTGTGATGTCACAAGTGCTGGCAGCAGGATTGGCTGGCGACCTGCCACCCGGGGACGATGGGGGCAGTGGTGACGTTATTTCTTTGTCTGGCCGTGCAGCACCAGGGTGGCACTGGCAGTGCCCGGCCCTCTGGGGCCTGCAGGCCAGTGGGAGGATGCCCTGGCCTGGGGGGAAGGCCACATGTGGGCAGGCCGTTCCCTTCTGTGCCTTGGCTGGGCCTACTGAACGTAGCTCAGGGCTGGCGAGCTGATAGCACAGCTATTTATTAACTCTGTGTATATCTAGCTGTATACATGCCTACCTGTATGCCCACAAAATAAGAGGTTGCTCCTGACTGCCGCTTGACACCTGAATGCTGCTCCCTGACATAGAGCAGCATGGATTCCCCTGGGATTTTTAGCCATTTTTAAGTGGGTTGGCTTCTTGTGACCTGCAATAAGGTGTTTGAAAATGGTGAGTTTTGGGCTGCTCTGCTTGGCGTGCATAGAGTTAAAATAATTTTTGTCATCACAACCCTGCTATGTCTCTCCTGTATACATGGAAGTGGATTGGGACAAAAATGAGCTGAGGGTCCCAGATCTGTGTGCCTATAGAGCAGTGTCAGTCTTTGGGTGGGGGGATGCTTGATGCATCCCCAAGCAAAGCAGGGCTCTGCAGCTTGCCATTGCAAATCCTGGGCAATGGAAGCCCAGCTTGGAAGTGGTTTGCCCTTTTGGAATTGGTTCAAAATCCGTGAATGACAGCACAAAGGGAAGAGGGAAGTTTTTCAAAGCAGTATTTATTTTAAGTTAGACAGCAAGCAGTTAAGTTGTGTGGGATGCAATCAGCAAATTTACCTTGGAGTTGCTGCAGCAGCAAGGGGCCACAGACCCCTGATAACTTTGCTTTCGTAAAAAGCCAGGCTCTGACATTTGCTGGAATTGGGAGAATTTTTCACTCCACTGGTCAGAGCTCAGTGGGGTGCTCCTGGGCAGGGCTGGCTGCATAGGGATTCCCCTTGCAGCCCTCCTCCAAGCAGTGGGATGAGGGTTGCGATGTACAGCTCTGAACTGCAAGCAATGGGGGATTTTGCAGAAAAACAGCAGTTGGGCTTTTGGTGCCCGTTGCTGTCTGGCAGAACAAAGGCCGTGCAGGCAGTCCTGAAGTCCTTCCTGCTTTATCACAGCACTTCAGCGTGACTGTAACTTGCAGCCAGCTTGCAAGTGATTGACTCTCTTAAGGACCCTTTTTTTCATCTTTTGCAAATAGCGAAGGGGCATTTTTAGCATTGCTGTGGTTGAATTTTATTTTTCCTCATGCAGCAGTGAGCTTAATCTGAAGTTTTGCTCACACAGAATGAAAACGCACCCAAATTTTACCTTGAGGTAAGATTTGAACTGGGTATTTCTTCCTTTTTTTTTTTTTTTTCCATGCAAAAATGTGAATTAAAGGCACTGATTGATATTTTGCATAAGTAAAAATCTGTACCATCTGATCATTCACAGAGGTGTAGGGCTTATTAGTGTTGCTGTTGAGACTGAACCACGTTGACTTGCTCAGTCACTCTTTATTTATTTATTTTTTTTGTGTATATGTTTTTAAGTCAGCTGACCCTTCCCACTACCTGTTAGGGGTGTGCTGTCAGGGCTCCCAGTTAGACACCGTAATTCTCCCTTAGCAGAAATGGTGGGGGAAGGGTGGCTCCTTGGGAGTTCTGAGGTGCGTGGCAGGAGCGCCCTAGAAAGCTCAGAATTAGGGGTGATGTTCCTGATTGCCCCCAATGCAGGCTGGTGTGGCTCTCTAAGAGCCTTGTAATAGTTAATTCATAGTGAAGGGTTCTTTTGTTGATTTATGTTGCAGCCTTCCAAAACTGCATGTAAATGACGTGTATTGTCTAACTGCTGGCGCATAAAAGGAAATGATGTAAGATGCGATCGTTTAAATGCTGATTTGAAAAGAAATTAAAACTTGGGTAAATATTTTCCCACGCTAAAGGATACTCTATTTTTGTCTTAGTGGACTTTCTGTCCTATAAGGTGGCTGTGTTGGGGTAGGAAGAGAGGACAGCGGTTGGTATTCTGCGTGAAGTCAGATTTTTTTTCCCATCTCTCTTTTCTTTCTTTCACTGCTGAACAGCCATCATTGTGGATTGAAATGATTTTGTTAAACATGAATACAATTCCAGCCTTATCGCTATAAAGACAAGCTGTGCTGAGGAGCAGTGAGGTCACTGGCTTTCAGGAACTGGTCCAGACCAGCTCACTATGAACTCCTCCCCTTCCTTCTCTTATTTTTTGAGGGGATTCTGTTGCAAAGTGGGAATTTGCTGTTGGCTGGTTCCAGAGTAGACTGGAATAGTGGCATTTCTCTGTGTCCTGTGGTTAGATGCAGCCTTTAGGCCTCTAACTCCACCGTCCTCCAAAGTGGCTGAACTTTAGACCAGTTCTTCGTCACCCAAATCCTTCTTAATTAAATACACAAAAGCTAGGCAGGTGGCCAGTGAGGATTGCTGATATTTATTTTTATTTAAGAAAGAAAAGAAAAGAGAAAAGAAAGCAACCTGCCAATTGTGGGTAACTGTATGTTCCTCTCACTCTTCCTCCCCCAACCCATCTGTCTTTTTGTCAAAATGTCTTTTTTTGCACCTTGTCTTCAATCCAATGGCAGGCTCTTGGGGCAGGGACTCTATTAATGTAATTAGACCAGGTTCCATTTCTCTGGGACCTGGATGTACGCAGTGCTTCAAGGTGATGGATTTAATTTACAATATACAGCCCTAAGTCTTATGCTAACTCATAGGAAGTTATTTATTTATTTATTTATTCAGTTTTCTGTTGGAAGATTTCTCAATTGATGTGGATAAAATCAGCGCTGAAATTGTATCACATTCTCTCTTCTTCCTGTTTGTGTGCATGCTCTCCCTTTTACCAGCTGAGCTGCTGCTGGCAGACCTGTTCCTGCTGCCCAGCTTACCCCCATTGACATAGGTAGGGGTCGTGCTGGTAATGGAAATTTTGGTGAGTTGTTATCAACTTCCAGGCACTGGGGCCTCAATGGCAGTGTGCAGAAGTGCATTATTTGCCTCTGAGGTGATGACAAGTCTGTGCCTCTTGTCCTAGGGAACAGTATAGAGGAATGTTCCTAAAGGGGATCCTGTGTTAGAAGAGGTGTTCACCCTTTGCATTTCCCTGCCTTCAGTGTATACATTTTTTAATATAAAGTTTTGGACCAGAAGGCTAGCAGCTTTTTCTAATGTGGTCTAATGTATGTTTGTGAGTATGTGTTATGTTCCAGGCATTTTCTTTTCAAGTGGTACTTCCTTTGCAAGCTTGACTTTAGCCTGGTAGGTTATGTACCTACTTTCTCAAGATATATTTTCCATGGAGGAAAATGGTATTTTTATTTATCCCTTTACACATTTCTGACTGTATTCTCTGGGTTCTCCAGAAGTATTTCTGTTTGCCTTTGGCTGACATTGATATTTAAGCTCAATAGCATTGCCTTGCACAATGTGAGCTTGACTGTAGTCAAAAGTTACAGTAAGATCCTTATCTATGGCGTTATTTTAGATCCTTGTCCAACTCCCACTGGAGTTAGTGGAAAGAATTCAGCTCACTTGAACAAGAGGTGGATTTGGGAGGGGATCTCGTAGCTTTGCACAGTTTTCTTATCAAATACCTTAGGTTCATAGCAGGTATGGGTCCCTGATTGTTTCTCAGATTGGCACAAGCTCAAAAAAAAGATACCATGGTCTCTGTAAGTAATCAGCTACAGGAAAGGGGAGGGAAGAAAAAGCAACTGCTTGGGAATTTTGAGGTAACTCTCAATGTAGGGAGCGTGGAGATTTTAACATTGTATCTCAGTACAGACTGGAGACACAATAGTTCTGCAGCCAAGTGAAAGCTGCTCTTCTGAATGTGAATAACAGCTGTGATTTGGCCTCAGTGGCACTGGATTTAATGTGATGCTAACTGGGAAGCCTTTGAAGATCACCGCCGAAGAAAGCTGAAATCCCAGCAGCTGGGAACTGGAGGTGCCCACTCTTGCAGAGGACTGGAACTTTCACTACGTGTAGGGATCAGGTGGACATTGGAGAAGCTGTGGTGCCCCATCCCTGGAGGTGCTCAGGGCCTGGTTGGATGGGGCCCTGGGCAGCATGAGCTGGTGGGGGGCAGCCCTGCCCACAGCAAGGGGTTGGAACTGGATGGTCTTTAAGGCCCCTTCTAACCTAAGCTGTTTTATGATATGAATGGAGTAGGCTTCTTTCCATTTTATTCAGAAACTGGTGCCACTGAGTCCTATCTGATGTTCCCCATGCAACTCATGGGAGTGGGCATGAAAAGTGTTTGTCTTCTCCCTTGGGTTTTCCCATACTCTCCTCCTGCTTGGTCTTGCCTCCTACTGACAAGTGGGACAGCTTGAAGAAAAGCAACCTAGCAAAGTTGAATTTACAGAGGGAATTGGAAGGTGTTGAGGGAGATGCTGACTTGAATGTTGAGAGTGGGATTAGTAGGCAGTTCACAGCTTGGGAAACAAAGGTACTGTAGAGTCAGGAAAGTGGTTAATACAAGAAAAAGTAAAAAAGGTGGCTTCACTGTCAGTAGAAAGACATTAAAAATTATATGTATTTCCATATTATGAAGCAAATCAGCTTTTACCTCTGGTTGCTCAGGAGTCTTTTGGTTTCACTAGCCAACCAAGCTTTGGGCTAATGTGCGCCAGGTGAAGGTTTATTTACAGGTATTTTTCTGCTGACCAAACCTGTTTCATGCCGTCTAGCTACGTTGTGTCCATGTGCCAGAAGGAGAGATGTCTTTGAGGAGGTGGTTTAACATGGTGAAATGCTCGGTTCCCATGAAGCTGCACCTCCCTGGGTTGCTCTGCCACCGTAGCTGTCACAGTAGGCATTCAGACAGGACACTGCAAGTGCCAGCAAGCCCTAGTAATAAAACAACTTATGTGGTAAAACGCCTTACGTGGATGCAGTTCTACTGGTCTCGTAGAGCTTATCTGGTGTGTCTCAGTCACCTCCCTTTGGAGCTGCCCCATTGCATGTCGATAAGAGCTTCTCTCTGTGCAGGGATCATGGTGACTCACGGGTTGGTACCTGTTGCATGGGCTGTTGACACGTGCATTGCAGAGAAGGCCCACACTGGGTTGGGAACAGCAAGGCGAACCAGACTGTTTCTGTGTTTTAATGGATGGGGTACCCTCTTTTTTTATTCTGTACCAGTCTGTGATATAGGCTTGTTGGCTCTGGTTTGTGCACCTGGCAGCTTGACATCAGGACAGAAGTAAAATGGGAGGTTGTGTCTTAAGAAGGTAAAAGATTGGCAACAGCCTGGAATGCTCGGTTGCAACAAATCTGATTTTTTTTTTATTAATGATCTAGAAACTGCCTAGGCAGTGGTCTGCTCCTGTAGTTCACCACAACATTGATGCAGCTTGTGGGGAGATTTTTGCATTTGGAACTGTTAAAACTTGAAATCTTAAAAATACAACAGTCGTTTTTAGTTAAGCTTTAGTAGTTCCAATTGTATCTTCCTAGGATTTCATGAGAGTAGCTGTAGGGGATGACAGTGGATAAAAGTTCATCATTCTAATTTAAACAGTGAGCTCAAATGAAAATAAACTTGTCATAAAACCTGCCCCCTACACTTCGAGGCATCCAATTGTTTTGGGTTGCTTTGTTTTCAAAACCAGGAGAGCAGAGGTTAAGGTCCCTGTTTCTTAATGTGTTACAGTAACACGTTCTGTGCCGTACTTGGTTTTGTATATCCTAAGAAGTCTGGGACCCCACCAATGTGATTGCAGTTCATTATTTTTCTTCGTTTTTTGTGCTTCTCAAGGCAAGCTCTATTGAATACCTAAAAGGGAGGCACAGCTGTGCTGGTATTGCAGGGCTGTTGTCAAGAGGAAATAGTTGTAGCTGAGTTATAAACCCTTACATGTAGGGGTACAAGAAGAAAAAAGGAAAAGCTGACAGGCCCTTGGCTATAGGGCTGCTAGCCTATGCAACTGCAATAATCAAACCAATTCTTAGGGGAATTGGCATAGTGGTGTCTGAATGTAATGATGAGGTATTTCCTGAGTGGAAGCTTTAATTGAATTTCTTTTGTGCTTCTCCAGGAGCTGATAGTGCTGTGTATCTCCAGTTATTTTATGGTGGCCTCGTGGGCAAAAACTGCGCTCTGTAGCGAGAGCTGCAGATGCGCATGACCTGTTCTTAATTTACAGCTTGCTTCTGTGCACTGGGATTGGAGTGTTTCTTTTTTGAACGGTGCTTGTGTTGGTGGGCTGCCTACTGTCTTTTTGATGGCTGAATCTGAACTGTGAACTCTAGGACTTGTATTGGAGAGAAGTAGATCAGGTGGTTGGATAGGACAAGAGGGAATGGTTTTAAACTGAGACAGGGGAGGTTTAGGTGAGATATTAGCAGGAAGTGTTTCACTCACAGGGTGGTGACACACTGGAACAGGTTGCCCAAGGAGGCTGTGGATGCCCCATCCCTGGAGGCATTCAAGGCCAGGCTGGATGTGGCTCTGGGCAGCCTGGTCTAGTGGTTGGTGACCCTGCACATAGCAGGGGGGATGAAACTAGATGATTATTGTGGTCCTTTTCAACCCAGGCCATTCTGTGATTCTATGATGGTCTCTGGAGATACATACCTTAGGTTGAGATAAATTGCTCTTTACATGAAGCTACCTGTGCCCGTTAACTATAATGGAAGCCTAGGATGAGTGTCTTAGATGCGTATCTTCTGTATGTCTAGAGTCGGACAGATTGACCCCTGCCTGTACCATGCTTGTGGTAGCTCCTGCTGTCTGCTGTCTTTGAGGGGTATACGAGTGAAGATGCTTTTAGTGGATATGTGAAAGTGAATGAAGTGTAAAAGCCCTTTTTTCCATCACTGGAAGGGAAGCATCCCTTTTCCCAAAAGACTCGTAAATAAGCGACCCGTTTTTGCATATGTCTACCAAGAAGTGAATGTGCTTATCCTCACTATCCATCTCCACTTCTATACAAAGCCAGGGAACCTGAATTCGATTAGCATTGCTGCTGTCTCAGGCCTGCAGGAAAAAGGTTGATTCTGCAGAACTTCTCAGGTATCTGGCTGGGAAGAGCAGTCATTGTGAGAAGTGGGCAGTGCCTTGTGTCTCTTCTCTGTGCCCTCAGCAGTAAGCGTTGGCATCTTTTCAGATGGATTACATTGCTATAGAGGTTACTGTTTTTCAGGACAGAATTACAGAAATACTTTAACTGTTTTGATGATGTTGATAAGGGTTGTAATTAAGTGCCTGACACCCATGCTGTTTTTTGTTGTTTTTTTTTTTTCCTCAAAGGTGTGCTTCTCTGCAAGGTATCCTTTCCTATCAAACCTGTTTTCTTTTTTTTTTTATTGCTTCTCTGTGGCTGTAAGGTTGGCTAGTAGGATTCAGTCTGGTTGTGAATCTTATTTTTAAATCTCAATCTGTTGTAAATCTGAGTATCTTTTCTAATTAACACTTTCTTTCGGAGGCAATATACGTCATGTTCCTTCATGGAACAGAACAGCAGATATTCCTGCACTGTTTGAAATTTCATATTCTGCACCATTTGTTAAAATGAGCTACCAATTGCATGGCGGTCTTGGTTATAAACACAGAAGGAAGTGGAGCTCTCCAGTGCTTCTTCTCTAATATTGAAGCCATCCACTGTGATTTGCTTCTGAATAAGGATGTGGGAGGGAAGTACAGCCAGGAAGTGGTGTAACTTACTCCAAGCCACCCAGGAAATACATAGCAGAGATAAGAACCAAATCTCTGGATGTGAAGTTGTGCATACTTCAATCACATAGGATCCCTTCTTTGTCTTAATGATAGCTAAGTCTGCGTTAATACTTGCCCTGACCTAAGAGAGGGAACACTGTATGTTGGCCTTCAGGTCTCTTAAAACACCCAGAGAAAGGCCTACAGGTTCTTGGGCGTTGGACAAGCAGATCTTATTGTCCCCCTGCATGTCTTACCTAGGTTTGCAGTAGAATTGCTATGTGCTACTTTACAGGTGACGGGGTTTATATATGTTTAAATGACATTTGCAGGAAACCTTGAGCTGAATTGCTCACATTTAACTGTGCTGCTGTCTGTAGCGGGGGTGGAGCAGGCAGTAGGATATTTTACCGTGACTAAATGACAGTGTTAATACCTTTAAAATTGGTATACTGATGTTTATGAGCAGATACAGCATTACAGTGATAGCTTCGGGGGCCTTCTGCTGTGTATGAGAGCTCTTGGTTGATTTAGAGACAAATAAATAAAATTTGAAAGCCAGCCTAAAACACAGTCATGCATGCTAAGCTGAAAATGCAAGGTGTTGTTATACCCTGAGCTTACCTTCCACCAAGAGTTAAATTCTGGAGTGATGACAAGTGACTATCAAGAATGTGTTTCAAGTCATGTGAGAGAAATGTGAGTTTCTAAATAACTTGAGTGTTAAAAGGGGTGGATGGGAAAAGCTTTCCTTAGCCTTTGTGGAAGTCTTATATGGCAAGGAATGAAAATCTTTAATATTGACCTAATTTTATTTGTATTTAAGATCAAAGAGCTCTTGTGAATGAGTTGCTTGTTTTATATGTCACCGGCTTTATGGTTTTATGAATGGCTGGAGGCAGTAAATCAGTCCTGAGTAATGCTACCTTTCCTTAAGTTTCCTCTGAGGTAATGGAAGAGTGCTCTGGTTTCCTCCTCAGGAATAAAAGTGTATTAGTTATTGACCAGACTTCTTTCTGGTTAAGTTGCTGAGTTTGGAGATGCCTCCTCATAGATGGAGTATAGTGGTAGCACTCATATTTGACACTGGGATGGGGAAAGAGAAGCGGGCAACAAAACCACTGCTGCTTCAGATCAAGTCCTCGCTGTGTTCAGGGTAGCATCTGGGATGTGACTTTGTCCTCTTCTTTTGCTGTTGTGTGTTTCCTACCTTTTTAATAACAAAGTATGTAGTCAGGATGAGCTCTTGCTGCAAGGAGATATGTTTTGTGCCCATAATGTGGTTGCACTGGGCTGTGTGGGAAAAATGTTGCACCGCTCTTAATATCAACCTGCTCTTCCAGGTGGGAGAGGAGGATCTGAAGCTCTTGTTGTGGGGTGCTGTTGTTCGAACTCTTGGTTGGTTTGGGATGGCACATGGGTGTGATAGGTGTGGTATGTGCTGGGGGCAGCCATGGGCCTGCAGAGACACTGGGTGCTGGGGGGTCTGGAGCTCCTCAGCACTGCAGCGTGCAGCCTGTGCTCCTTGCGAGGGTAGGCCTCCTAAAGCCAGTCACTTTCTGAATCTTGTCGTGAGCTGGCTTTCTGTCAAGACTGGCTGAAACATCCAGAGGGTGTTTTCCTCCAAGGGTTCTTGGTTTAAAGCTCCATTAATTGTACGTCAGTTGCCATATGTGTTATGATAGTAATTAAGAGTGGAAAGGACTAGATTTATTTTGGTAAACATTTCACCTAGTAAAAAATTTAATAGCTTGTCTGCCTTCAAAAGCTATTCCTCTTTTCCTATGCAGATTGGATATATAACAGCAGTGCTGAGCACTTACCAGAGATGCTCAGCCCTGGGATTTTCTGCAGGGCACAGATTGCTGGGCTGAAATCTGTGGGTTTCTTTTAATAGTGACTGCGAACAGCTTTGAAGGATGATAAAAACAACACGCTGCAATGACTAGGGGCTTGTGTCTGAATCACATCCATCAGCAAAAACACCTAGTTTTGGGAATGGCTCTGCATGAAGTCAGAAAAAGTCTTGTGAGGGCCTGAGCCAACCTTCTCTGCAATAAATACTTGATTTCATGATTCGAGTTTTTTGAGGGAAACGTTTTGAATACTTCTGCTGTCTTAGGCCTGTGGGAATAATATCCTTAAGAGATTATGCCCGTCATGTAAGAGGCATAAATGTCATTTGAGAGAAAAAGAGGTGTGATTGAATAGGAGTATGGTAGAAATAATGCTGTTTCTTGCAATGTTTAGGTGTATATTGGTCTGGTCTAGGGTATTTTTCTAAAGCTAGAAGTACATTGCGCTGGTTCTGCAGCGTTGGAGTTGCAGCCATGGACAAAGGCTTGCACAGTTTTGATTGGAGTTCTCTCATCAGACCTGAAAGAAAAGAGTATTCTTTCTAGAAATATCGGTTTTCCAAAATGCCTCATATCTCATATAATTAATCTTTCCTCCTAGAATTAATTTTCTTTTCAGTTTTTGTCCTTTTTTAAGCGATGGCAGGTTTCTCTCCCTTCGGGTGATTTGTTTTGTCCTTCTTGCTCTTCCCTCATCCTCATGGGACGTGGGTGAAGTTCTCCTGCAGTTTTCCCTTCTCTGAACTCTACACTCATCTTTTGCATTTCTTCCTCTAGGCTTGTCTGTGTGGTTTTTTTTTTTTTTTTTTTTTTTTTAATTGGTATAAAAGTAGCTGAGAAATAGAAGGCTTATGGTTAAATCTGTGTGACCTCTGGTATTGGCTGCAGTTCGTCAATAGGAGGTTTTGTTTGTTATTTCATTAATGCCTTTCTCCACATGCATTCTGGTACCTCCTTTTGATTTTATTTTTTTTTTTAGGCGGTCTCTTACCCTGGCTTCCCAAAGAAATGAGATTTATAGAACCATAGAATCATTAAGGTTGGAAAAGACTTCTCAGATCATTGAGTCCAACCCATCCCCACCATGCCCACTAACCACATCCCTTAATGCCACATCTACCCTTTTCTTGAAAACCTCCAGGGATTAGTCACTTTTTTTTTAACCCTGTCCTCAAGAAGTTTTCAATCTCAGGGCTGAATTCAGCTGCCTTTTGGTATGGGGTAGAGGCCTGATGTCCTTGCAAGCTTCAAAAAGAATGGACAAAGAGGTGCCAGGGTGTGAGGGATGCTGGCTGCTCTTCTCATACTCCTGGTTCACAGAGAATCATAGAATCATAGAATGGCTGGGTTGAAAAGGACCACAACGATCATCTAGTTTGAACCCCCCTGCTATATGCAGGGTCACCAGCCACTAGACCAGGCTGCCCAGAGCCACATCCAGCCTGGCCTTGAATGCCTCCAGGGATGGGGCACCCACAACCTCCTTGGGCAACCTGTTCCAGTGCGTCACCACCCTGTGAGTGAAACACTTCCTGCTAATATCTCACCTAAACCTCCCCTGTCTCAGTTTAAAACCATTCCCCCTTGTCCTATCACTGTCCACCCTTGTAAACAGTCTTTCCCCCTCCTGTTAATATGCTCCCTTCAAGTACTGGAAGGCCACAGTGAGGTCTCCCCGGAGCCTTCTCTTTTCCAAGCTAAACAAGCCCAGTTCCCTCAGCCTTTCCTCATAACCTTTCCTCCTCCAGAGCTACCAGGATGCTCCAGCCCAGGGCTGGAGGTGGAAAGTTCGTGGATGCTGACTGAAAGACATCAAAAGTCTTTGTCTAGAGGGAGCAGGCTGCTCTCCTTTGATTAAGTTAAAGCCTGGAGTGCTTAGTGCATGCTAACCTCGTGCCTTAAATCTGGGGCGAGATGAGCACCTGAGCTGGTGGTGGGCGAGGTGAGGATTTCTTTGCATTTGTCTTTGCTGCCGTCTCAGGTGGTGCGTGTGCTCCAAACTGCTCAGGAGCAACTGTAAGACGTGGATGTCCTTTCTCTTGTCAGCTCCTGTTTGAATAGGGGCTTTTTCATGACACACGCTTGTTTACTCATGTTTCTCATTTAACGAAAGCAGTTAAACGAGGCAGTAACCACCAACAATTGAGTGCTCCATTAAGCATGTCATAAACCAGACCCCAGATCTTGAGCTGCCCTTTGTTTCTCTATTTTGGGGGAGGAGGGAAGGAAGGCACAGCATAGGACAAAGGCGTGCTGCGATGCTGCTGCATGGCTCATGCTGCAGGCACCACCGATCCCCTGAGCTGAGCACACACCTCGCATCGCCTCACAGCTTGCTGTCCACTTCAAACTGCTGCTGATCCAGGTGCAGCCCAGCTGAGGGAATTCTGACTGCATCCGTTGCTGAAATGTAGGATTCTACTGAATTGCCAGATGGATTTGTGAGGATTTTTTTTTCTTTCAACAGAGATATTGGACAGTAGTTAGTGTTAGTGCAGGGTGGGAACAAAGGATTCTGTTTAACCAATTTATGGATGGATGTTTAGGACAGGTGTCCTATGGAGTTCTGGGAAACTCTTCAGGTGAAAATAAAACCGAAGCACAAGCTCTGAAATGCCCTTTTCAGACCCCAGCCCTACCTCTGCAAATTGGTCTGTTCTTTTATTTCAGAGAGAGTGGCTTCGTGTTACTTCTCTGGATGGTTCTGCAAAAGGCATTTCTAAAGGGGAACCTCATTACACGTTTACAGAACAAATTTTAGCTGCAGATTTCACTTTCTTGTGTCTTCAGACTTGTGAAAATGAACTCGCTCATGACTTTCCTGAGTGTGGGTTGAAGCGAAAGCTTCTCGAGCTTCACTGCTGGTTGTGCTGCAGCTGTTTGTGTAAGGCATCTCTATCTAAACTGGAGGTGGCTGTTAATTTTATTCGGGAGAGGAGAATGTTAGTGCTGCTGAGCTGGATCCGCTGTGGCTCAGCTGACTTGTTCTAAGGCTGGGCGTGGCAAGTGAAAAAGGCGTTCTGTCAGGGAGACAAAAAGGGGAGGCGTGCTTTAGATTTGAATACAGCTCCTTTTGGATAACCTTCTCTAAAATTGTCCCCTCCCGCAGCATGTGCGCTTCACCACTGCTGTGGTCTGTGAGGGCACTGAGGCTCCCCTGGTCTGCTTTGACTGCTCTGTTTTAAACCATTGGAGTGCTTCTGGCTTTCCAAAATGGGACACAGCTTGTCAACGCTCAGCTCCTCTAGGCAGGAGAGGCCTGGTGGCTCCGTGACCCCCGGTTGGTGATGTGTAAATCTGCAAGGGATACATGAGTGGGGTACCTGTAGGCAGGGCCTCCAGAGCTGGACAGAAGTACACCAGGGCCTTGTGCCGTGTTGTGAGCAATGGGGGATGAAGAACAAGCTGATGTACATCTCCTCTCCAACACTATGTGCTGCTGTGTCTTTATGCAGTCCTTCAGGTGCTGGATAATATGGCACTGTGTCCTCCTAGTAGCATCCAGTAACAAATTATAAAGACGAGAACTCTCCCTACTTGGATGACTGCAACTTGGAGCATACTCACGTAGCCTTATTTCAGAAAAAAACACAATTGTGTGTATTACTTGAGGTGTTTTTTAAGATTACCTCTTCCCCCCTCCCTCTCCCCCCCCCCNCCCCCCGCCATTGCTCTGCAAGGAGGTGACAGTTGTGGGAGGATTGAGCCAAGTCTGTTTTTTAGGTATTAGGGGTTACTTAGAGGAGTTTCTGTGGAGAACACCATCTGGACATGGAGATTCATTTGTTGAGGAGCTGAGCTGATCCCAGAGGAAAATCATTCGGATGTGATGTGTTTATGGACCTTACTGTAGGCTGAAAAAGGATTCATGAAGGGTATAGGCTCTATACGGCTACTGTAGGACTTTGTGTTTCTTGTAGAATTAACTGGATGAAAAATAGCAGGAATGCCAGGCAAGTGGGCAGAGCTGTTTTTTCTGGGGGGGACTGGTGCTAGCCAGTATGCACTAAGGATAAAAATCATCGTTGATTGCTCCTATATGGCAAATTCAGTAATAATATTGGTGCTTAAGTTCTTGGGAATCAATTCCCTCCTCTGATCTGGATCCTGCCCTTGCAGGAATTGCTGAAAGTGGGTTACATTCTTGGGAAAAGTATAAATTTGAAATAAAAAAATGCATAAGCATGTTTCTAGCCCAGCCCCTTTCTGTGTTTGGATTACCAGAGCAAACTCTGAAGGGAGTCTCTTTTGCCCTTGGATAGGAATCCTGTTTGTCCTGCTGTGTTTCATGTTCTCAGCGTGGGGCCTGGTTGCGTATCGGAGTGGGGGCATGGGGTGTGGGGGGCATTGCACTGTTGGAGCCTCACATTCAGGCACCAGGAGGATTAAAGGGCATGCTCTGAAAAGAGACTGCTTCGTGTTGCTGATAAGTGGTGCTGGGTGGGGGGAGAGGAGGTTATTGCCCCCGTCTGTCCAGGGCCTAGTTAAAGAAGGCAGTCATTGAGCTAAAATATACATCCACAGTTCATTTCTGTTTAAACTGAAATTACTGAGGAAAGAAATGCATCCTGGGAGCAGATTAAGCCATATACTGGGAAAGAAGCAAATTTCTCTCAAGCTCAGTTGACAGTGGCATGCTTAAGGGTTTTCTGTATTAAATATTTGATAAATCTGTAGTAGACTTGAATTCTGCTTGGTTTTAATTACTTTTGATTTTTAAGCCTGCGAGATCCTGATATTTTTCTTCATCTTGCCTTTTTCCTGCCTCCCACCCCCACACTGATCCCATTTCATCTGGGAACGAGCGCTCGGTTATAATAGGACATGGTCACGTCCCGGTGATGGGCAGAGCAGTTCCTGTGGAGCTGGTGTTAAGGTTGAATTTCTGACTCAGGGAGGTCCAGTGTCACTGAAAGCACCGCTCTTGAAATTTATTGCATCAGAAGTATTTGATTAACTGTATTGTGTTAGCACAGGTTTTATTGCTACTTCCTATATTTTATTAAAAACCTATTATTAAAAGCGCCAGCATGTGTATTTACTTCTAATGAACCATTTCTTTCTCTGGTCTTGGCAGCAATTTGCTGTGTGGTGGTAAGCAGTCAGAGCATGGAGGATGGTGGGGTGGGGTGGGAAGAGTGTGTGTGGGGGTGCGTTTGCTCTCCCTCTTTTCGATAGTTAATTTTTTCATTGCTTGTCAGAAAATATATTCTTTGTATTGGAGGTTGTTTGTATGTAGATGTCATGCCTGTTTGCTTTCTTCTGGCAGCTGGCCGAGCAAAGGTCACACAGCGTTTACCTGCTTGGCACTGAACAGTCCTGTTTCCAGCCTTTGCATCAGCCCCTGTGTTGTTTCCCCTTGTAAACTATGCAGAGCAGCACAGCGTTGTTCCCAATGGCCTGAATTGAGAGGGAGGTCAAGGAGAAGAAAAACAAAAACGACCACAAGCAGTTGCTTGTAGCTGTTTGATTCAGTCTATTCTTGCTGCTGCTTTATCACTCACGTGCTTTGGTCCGGCAGACTCTGGACTGCAGAGGGTAAAAAAAAAATAAAAATGTTTTGTAAGCATTGATGTGCTGGATGGAAAGTTTTGTTGTGAGGAATCAGCATGTTCCTGTGCATAGCAGGGCTGCTAAAAATATTTTCAGCCAGCCAGGGGTGCAGGCCAGGGGTTAACTTGACAGTTCTTCCCCTGTTTCTCCATTTTGACCAGGTTTGCAGTTGTTTATTTCTTGAGGGACCCTTCTTGGTATCCTCTTAAGGTCTTTTCTGGAGATGTTTTCTGTGATTCCATTTCCCACAGTGGTGGCTGAGCTTTGAATGCTCTGTCCTTTGGAATAACTAATACGTGGGAAATTTGTCTTTATTCAGTCTGTTTTCCATAAGGCTATAGGTATTTAAGAAATGCTGGGGACAGCTAAACCAAAAGACCTTACCAGACAGAAAATATAATATAAGCCACCTGACCAGCCCTGTCTTTCCTGGCCTCTTGCTAAGAGCCCTCATTTCCCTGTGTCCTAGGGCCTGGGCAAAGCGTCTCGTCTCTCTTTGCCAAGAGCTCAGTTATGTATTCATCAGCTGTAATAAAAAGCATGCTTAGGATCATCGGGCAAGGACCTAATGATCCAGGCTGAACGTCTCCTTGGCTTGCCAATGGCGACGGTGGCTGGAGCCATGCTCACTGTGGTATGGGTCACTGTGGTGAAGTCCCATAGCTGATAAGGTGACATCTGCAGCAGGGCTTAGGCTGGCCACAGATGACCCTCTGGCTGGCGGCAGGTTTGGAAGCTTAAACTGAGGTGAAAGGGCCTGATGGTGCCACCTAGCTCTATCACCTGCCTCCACTGCTGCTTGTCAGCACCTTGGCATTGCCCAATGCTGATTTAACTCCTTGTCGATTCATCTCTGTTATACAAATCATCTGCTGACAAAACAAAGATCTGGGTCATTGCTCTTAAAATAGATTTGGCATTAAGCAAATTGCTCAAGCATGTTTCTCCTTTACTCTGAGAAGACAATGTCAACCCAACCTCATAGGGGTACCCCTGTAATGAGCACATCATCCTTCTGTAGAAGAGGCCATGTCAATTTAACTACACTTTCCTAGTATGCTTTTAAAATGGAATGTCCAGGTGTTTGCACAGTTTGACTTTTTCTTTATACTAATTCAAATATGTGCATCAATTCAAGCTCTTTTAGTAGGTAAGTGGAAGATTTGCAAATCTTCTATTTGTGTTTTTGTGACAGGTGCATTTAGCTTCTGACTATAAGTGCTGTGGTAAATCACACCCCTATGAGCTGCTTATTGCCCTTGCTTGTAGGCAGAGTTCAGTGGTGCCAATTTCATCTTGATAACAGTCATCCAGCAGCCACTTTGACCACACTGTGCCAAGCCTGTGGATGAGAGTGCAGCTAGTCAAGGCTGAATTACTCATGAAATCCATTTTTAAGGTCATAGCTGTTGCTCTGTGAACTCTTTGATGCTGAATTTCTAGGACTTCCTGCATGACTTGCCCTTCTGGGTGCTGCCTGAGCCTGGGCTGCGAAACGTGCTGCCTGCCTTGTCCTATTCTGCTTGTCCTGTGGGTATCTTTAACTGTGTGCTAGAGCTGCTGGGAGCACTGCTGGAAAATACAGTTTGAGAAAGGGGAACTGGAAAGTAGGTTGTTGGTGATTCTTGCTCATTAGAGTCCATTTCTATCTGAATATATTGCCTTCTGCTGTGTGCACGGAAAGCATGGGAAGTCCAGGTAGAATTTCCAGTTACAAGGCAAGCAGACTGTGAGACTGTGGTGTGGTGTCCCATGAATGGCTTCCCTGCTTGACTGTCTAGCAGAAAAGTCCCTCTAATGATGAGAGAGGCAGCAGTTTTCTACTAACCACCATAGAAAATGTGGTTTGTTTTGAGGGTGTTTGGGCAATGTCAGCCCCATTGTGAGCCTCCATAATTCTTTCCCCTGTCTTTTGGTTACATTAGTTGCTGTCTGCTCCGTTTTTGGGTTATACTACCAGTAAACTCTGGGCAAGGTTATGGGCAGCACCTTGTTATTTTCTGGAACCATCAGCACAGACTGTGCATGATTAGACAGCTGTGTATGGGCCAAGTGAAGTGCCTGTGAGACTTGTGTTCAGCAGGGTTCTAACTGGAGCTAGAGGAGGCCTGGCTGAGCAGAGAAATTGCTATTGGTTGATACCAGTTTTACCCCCGGTGAGGGACTGAGGAACAAGGGAGTTGAATTCTTCTGTAAATACCATACTCGATGAGAACAGAAAGCTTGTTTGCCTCCTTTATCAGGCTTGCACATCCCCAGAGGTTTACAAGTCCAAACTGTGTCTTGTATCTCAACTGAGAACAAATAATTTCCTTTCACAGGATACTGTGGTAGCTTCTTTTAATGCTTCTCTGCTTTCCCATCCACAGAATTACATGGGGGTGGTGTTTCTGTTGCCTACTTTACCTGGCTTATCAGGAATAGCTTAAGAGGTGTTTTTAGTTGGGTAAGAATCGGGTGTGCCCTATTATGTGTATATAGCGATGAAGTGTCGCATTGTTTCCTTTTTCCTTCTAAATCGTTGCACCTCAGTGGAAGCAATGATGAGAAACAGAAATGCAGAGCAGTGACTTTAAATGGCCTGCTGGAAGGGAGATTGCTGCTTTGAACATTAACTCCTTTACCTTGATGTGCTGCTGTTGAGGTTAATCCTGACCTGGAGTCTAGCACTCGCCTTTTCATCTTGAGTTCTTCCCAACTCCTGAATCACAAATCTAATCACCTTTAGTAGAAATTAAAAATGCTAAACTGGGAGAAGGCTATATAACTGTTTTCCTGATGAGGCTGCAACTTGCCCTGATTTAGCCTTTGTTGCTGATGTGTTGGGAGCAGAAAACTCTTCAAGTTGTTTGCCTAAAATCATGTTTAGGGAAATGAACTTAATGAGGATCAGCAATAGTTTCAGGTTATTGTCACTTTTTTTACTTCAGCTCTTCTCAAGTTTCATTGGGCTGAGCCCAGAACCAGCCTAAAGCAACCTTCAGTGGCTGCTGAAGCTCAGTTAGGAGCAGAGCTCTGGGCTTTGACTTCTTGCTTTTAAGATTGGTTCAGAAAGGTCGTGCGTTGGTAGAGAGGATGGTTTGCAGGCTGGTGCATGGTAGTGTTACAGCCCCATATCATTTCTTTCTAAAGCTGAGGGTGAAATATTCTTGTGGATTAGAAAATAGCAAAAAGCAAATGAGAGTTTGCTGGAATGGTCTTGTTTGTGCTGTGCTTTTGACTATTCTGCTCTGTGCTGGAAATGTTGAGGGAAATCTCAGCAAGGGTTTGAGTGGTGGAGTCCTATGAAGTGCTAGTTTTGACCACAAGTTTGTCTCTCCACAATAGGTGAGGCAACAAAAGGAAGACGAAAAGAACAGAAAGGTGAACCTCATGTAAAGAGTTTGAATTGCTATGTGGAATTAAAGCCAAATGTTCCTATTCAGGCGTTTCATGGAACTCCTGACTAAGAGCTGCTGCATTGCTGCTTGGTCTCCTCTGTGTAGTTAACATGAATTTTTCAGTGTGTGAGAGAACTGTGTGTGTTCTGCACATCAGAATAATATAAATCATGCATGTTAACATATTAAAGAGGTAATGCTGACTTCTGGCAGGCTGCTTGCTGCTTGGAAATCAGGACTTCCAAATTGATGCTCTCCCTGTTGCTTGGACATGTATGTGTGTTTATTTGTCTTTAAGTCCCTGTCTCAGTCAGTAGCTTTATGTGAAGCTCAGCCAGGTTGATAGAAGGTGAAAAAGGATCCTGTCTAATACAGCTTACAGTGAAAGTGGCACAGTAAGTTCCCACTGCATGAACAGCAGTTCTCTGCTGCATCAAGGAGACCTGATTACACAACAGAGCTAATCAGCTGCCATGAATTATGGGTTGGCTTAAGTGCTGCGAATACGTGTTTCTGCCTTTATTCTGTTTTTCTGTTTTGCTTCCACTGTCAATAGAAAGCACAAATGTTGGCAGGGCTTATCTTCCCCAGGTATATTCAGGGTTAAAGAAGGGGTTTCTTAATGTAATTATAGCCTGCCTCTTCTATCCAGGCTAGCAAGAACAAACCAGGTTATATTGGAGCTCTACTGCATGATGTTACACAACTGTGCTTATTTAAATGTAGCTATTTTTGTAATGTGCTCTGTGCCTTAATGGGAGTAATGGACACAGATTGTTGACCCACTGAAACAGAGCTGAACATAGAGGTGTGCAGTGTTTGTGGAAGTTACAGTGAAATCTGGCTGTTTCCCAAAGTGTTGGCACTTACTGCAGAAAGAAAGGTGGAAACATAAGGAATATTAAAGATATATATATATATATATATAAAAATCATATATTCATGATGTATTTGTATTTGCATTTTTGTCCTGTGAGGGGCCAATGATTTATTTTCCCCTTTCTTTCTTTCTTTGGCTCATTTTCATTCCTATTTTGCTAAGCACGGTGCTGTAATTTTGGCCCCTTATGCACAGATTCTCCTCACTTCTGAACACTGAACACCTGCAACTAATGCCTAAGGCTTACCTTTATACGCAGACATTGTTCCACCTACAGCTGAGAGAGAGGGATAGACAAATCACCCCCAAAGGTCCTGAGCTGACTTGGACCCCGATCGAAAGGTGGCTGGTTGAAAGGAGCAGTTTGATGCCCTGTGTGAGGACAGATGTGCTCCCTCCCACCCTCCAGCCCCGTAACTTCATCAGCTCAGGTGGCTTTGTGCAGTTGAGGAGGAAGGGTCACTATGGACTGCCTCAAGAAGTTTGCCCAGTCACATTTGCAGCTGCTAGGTGGGGTGTAAGAGGGCACTGTGCTGGGTACGTGCTGCTTCAGACTGACTGGCTCTCAGAGATGCAGTGCCATACTGACTTTCAAGTATTCAGCTGTTTCTTAGATATGCAAATCCCCTGCTTCTGATTTGGCTGGGAGAGATGGGTGTCTGGGTTTCCTAATGATGAGATTGTTTGTTTATCTGTATGGGGTTTTCAACATTATAAATTCCACATATAATTATAATAATAGATTGCGTGGTTATTTCACAAGCAGTGTGCCCTCTGCTGTGATCAGCTACTCCATTCAAGGCCTACGTGCCTGTCCACAGCTTCCTGTCCTTCATGTTCCGGTTGTTCCAGCTTTCCCTTCCTTGAAAAGAGCTGAAGTTTTCAAACATTAGAAAATCATAAAGGAGTGCTACAGATGTGATCTAGCAAGGCTCAAACTATTAATGCTTTCCTAAGAAGCAGCACACTGTGTGTTACATAGCACCTAGGAGGTGTGTCTGGGAAGAGAGCTGCTGCTTGCCTTGTAAATCAGGGCAATTTAAACAAGCTTAGAAAAGGGGCAGAGTTTGGTTTGTGAGATCTTCATTGCAAAATAAGGCTGACTTCACTTGGATTCGCATTTAGTATTTCTTCTGGGGTTTTGCCTTTGCAGTGTTTGAGCAGTAAGGACCAGCCCCGGGCAGGAGGGAGGAGGGACGCTGGGCTTGGCCCCACTACTGAAACAAGCATTTGGGAAAGGGTGGTTGAAGATAGACAGTTTGTGAAAGATAGTTTTAAGACCTTTCTATACCAAATCAAAAGTACTGAGACCTCACAGTGCTAACTCACTGCGTTGGTTCAAATCTATTCAAGGCTAGTTAATATCTCTTTGTCTGTCTGTCTATCTGTTTAATCTGCTATGTGGAACTGGTCTTGCTGGGAGCCTTCACCCCTCCAGCTTGCCCACCTCTAGGAGTGTCACAGACTTCCTTTGCCTAGTTACTCTGTATGGATGTGGCCCTGGCTGCCTTCTGCTGGGGCCTGGGTCAGCTGAAAGCTGAAACTTTCCAGATAGAGTGCTGGAAAATATGCAGAGCTTTAATAAAAACACCAGACTGAAGTGTTTCAGGGAGAATCATAGAATCATAAAACGCTTAGGGTTGGGTGGGACCTCAGAGCCCACCCAGCCCCAACCCTCTGCTGTGAGCAGGGACATCTCTCAGCACATCAGGCTGCCCAGGGCACCATCCAGCCTGGCCTTGAGCACCTCCAGGGGTGGGGCACCACAGCTTCTCTGGACAGCCTGTGCCAGGGCCTCACTGTCTCTGAGTAAAGGAGGTCCCTGTACTTTCACATAGGCCAAGGAGGTAAATATTTAGGCCTCTTTCCACAAAGAACTGCTTGGCTCAAAGGAATGGCTCCAAGTGTTACTGATCAGGGATACCATGCAGCTGCCTCATCAACCCTGAATTCGTTCATGTGGCTTCTTGTGCACTCATTGAGCTTTGTATTGTGATGGCATGCTCATGCTTTCAGTGGTACACCAGCGCTTCTGAAGAAACTTTGTGTAGGGTGTGCCCTACAAAGCAAAATCAAAATTTATTTAGGTGATACCTTCTCTGCCTCCTTTGAAAGAGCAGCAGGAAAATCTGCTCCCTGCTTCTTTCCATCTTGCCCTGTGTCTGTGGGGTAGCCAGTGTACCAGCCAGCGCAATACCAAATTCACTTTTTGTTTTGTTGTTGTTGTTTTTGTTGTTTTCTTGATGGGAGATGAAATCAACATGTAAAACCCACATCAGAAAACTGGTATATAATTTAGTTTTACCCCAAGGCTCTAGCATGAGTGTGTGACTTTCTTTATAGGTTTTTCACTGAGACTGTATTTTGACTGTGGAGCCCTTTTATTTGTGTGAACTGGAGATGCTCTTTCTTTCTGTTTACTGTTTCTCTCCACGCAAGCCGAACGTCCCTGAGGTGCGCAGCTGAGCAAGCGTCAGGTGGATGAGACTGAAGGCAAGAGGAGGACAAGTGCATGCAGGAAAAAGAATAGTCTGGATTCCTGCTGTGGAGATGAGTAATCGCTGTAGGTTAAAGCAAAACAGGAACGCTGCAGATAGAATTTTGTCTTTTTCTTGCAGCCCTTTTCTCTGCCCGGGAGCGGTGTACCTTTTGGTTATTAAGTTCTAAACAGGTGAGGCTGAGGGCTGCAGGAAAAGATGTGCATTGTGGTTTTTGATAGTGTGGGAAAAACTTCACAAATTATTGAAGTATTCTTTCTTTTT
>JACDJE010000696.1:0-63821 GCA_016647715.1 Pavo muticus
GGGGGGGGGGGGAACCCAACAAAAACCAACCTTACTGGAGCAGGAAAATAGGAACTGTGCTCACATTTACCTGCACACAGCAGTCGTGCTTCCCAGCCCCCACACTGCAGGGAAGTGCTAGGAGATACCAGGGGTGATGCTCAGCATCTTGGAAGAGCACTGCCTGCGTGGTGCTGCGAGCAGCAGACAAAGCAAGGCCTTGCACACAAGGGGTCTCCAGGAGGATGCTCCCCTCTGCTTGCCAGACTGAAAGGTTTCAGTGGTCCGAATGGATGAGGAGAAAGTGGAGGTGGTGACAGGGGCAGCCCCGTGCTGCACGCCTCAACCCACCTCTATTGCATCAGAATTGAGAGAAAAATGCCCAAATTGGGCAGCAAAAGTGCTGCCAGCTGAGTCCTCCATCAGTGCCCTGAGCACTCTCACGTCGCCAAGGAGACGCAGGGTGCCACGAAGCTGCCACATTTTTGCAGCCCTGTTAGTGCAGTAAGGAAGGAAGGAAGGAAGGCACAGGAAAGGTCACTGAAGCCTCAATGGTTCGCAGTGATCCAGGCAGAAAATACCCAGAAAAGGCCCCCCCAGCTCTGAGGCTGCTGGCGTGGAGTTTTGTAAGGCACGTGCTCATTTGTCAACCAGCACCAATTTCTGCTTATCAACTCCAGCACCAGATTTTGGGGTCTTGTTTCTTGTCAGAGGGGGCCAGGGGAATACAGTGCCACCATTAGTGACAAGTGAGGTGTCCTTAAGCAGCAGGAGCACCTCCCACTGCTGCTTTGGTCCTGCAGAAATCGGCACAATCTTCCTCCAGTGCCTGTGAGGAGCTGGCTCAGAACTGCACCCAGCCTGCATTTGCCTGCGTCTGGTTAGAATCTGACCTGGAGAGAGAAAGAGAGAGAAAAAGAGGGTTTGGACACTGAGCAAAGAGGGTTTAGAAGCTAAAAAAAGAGAGTTTAGACACTAAAAGGAGCAGCAGCACAGGTCGCCTGGTGCCAATCCATAACTCTCCCCCACACGTGGCCAGGCACGGCAGCTTCTCACCTTTCAAAACGTGTTTGGATGGGGGGGGTGCCCCCACCCTGCTGCTATTTCAGTGAGAGTAAAACCAGCAGGATTGGGTTCTAACGCTGCAGGTAGCAGCCCAAGCAACCTGCAAACCCCACGTGGCCTCACCCTGAAGCTTTGGTGAAGTCCCCCCAGACGTCGGTGGCTGGGGCAGAGGGAGCAGCAGCGGGATGTGGCCAGGACAGCGGGGAGTCTGCAGCAGCCAGAGGAGCCATAGAGAGAGGGGAAAAAGAAAAAGCTGTTACTGACAATTATTCCTTCCAGATTCCCTGCTTTCATGAGGATGCTGTATTGCTTTTCCACACACCCACTGCTTGAACGCAGTTCCAGCCTGACTGGGGTTTAAGATGAACTTCTCAGTGCTGCTGAGTTCTGTGCTGCACACAGATGGTCAAAGACCAGGCAGGAGGGTCAGGATTCATGCAGGGAGTTTCTAAACACGCTGTCCTTTCAGCTTTCAAAATGTGTGTGCAAAACTTATGCTTCACAAAGCAGAGAGTAGCTCTGAACAGCTAGGGGATATTAAGACTGCCAAGCTGGGTGGCTTTGTGATCCCGTTCCCCTCAGTGCCTCAGTCTCCCTCATCCAACAGAGCTTCAGCACTATCTCCTCCTGCAGGAGCTCAAGAGGAACATCAAGGTCTTTCTATATGCACCTCAATAGTTAAAACTGAATCCAAAGAGCCTTGCAGCCATTTTTGTGAGACCCAGACCTGTGATGGGGGTTCCGGGGAGCCGGGTGAGTGCGGGGAGTGAAGATGGCAGCTGCTCTCCAGAAGGAAGAGTTGGCATGGAAGATTTTCCTCCTGGAGGTGGTGGGAGCAAGCTCAGCCCCCCAGGGCCTGCAGGACGTGGTCTGGTGATCCCTGCTGCTCCTTCCTTCTTCTTCATATTCTGAAAGGAGACACAAGAAGGAAACTTTAAATCCAGAATTGGAGCATGATTCTATTTCTCCCTCCCAGCCAATGCTTTCAAGTAGCCCAGCAGCTCAGATGCTTTGCTCTGGGGGAAACACCAGGCAACGCTCTCCTGGTGCAGCAGCAGGTGTCCAACCACAGATGTTTTCATCTGTGAATCCCCACCACGTAGCCAAAGACCAGGATCTGTGACTGGGAACCATAAGACACCCCTTCACAAATCATTGCAGGCAGCGTGGGCACGAGCAGCTCTGCACCAGGCTTCCTATAGCAAGGGGATTTCAAGAGAAAGCCACTGCTTCCTCTTGTGCCACGAACCACAGCAGAGGGGAAGAACAGATTGTGAGGGCTGAGTGTGAAGGCAGACAGCTTGGCTGGAGTCTGCAGCCCTAAGAAGCAGTGTTTCACACCTTACAAAAGGAGGCAAACAAAAGAGGCTAAGAGAATATTCTTGACGCTTTCATTTCCCAAAACGCTGCAAAAAAAGGAAGGGTTTTGGTGATGTTTCTCTTTGAGTCTTTTAGGACAAGCACCAAAACCACAGGGCAGTGTTTTTTATATGTTATAAGGTGTACAAGGTGAACCATACAGAGCAGCAAAAGCTCTCACCGCAATGTTAAGCTTGATGGTCTGCCCCTCCTTGAAGCCCAGGTCCAGTTTGGGTGCCTGGTCAGGGTTCTCAGCCTGCTTGGCCAGCTCGTTCTGCTGCCTCACCCACCTGCAGGAAGGCAAGAAAAAAGAAAAGGACTCGTAAGCTGAAGCCCTCTTTGCACCATGCTTCCTCATTCAAGTGAATCGGGCACAGTGAACCAGGAGCAAACAGCCCCCCCACCCCCACCACCTGGGGTGAACACCTGCAGCCGCCACATGAAAGCAACAAGCCAAGAGGACAAAAGGAGAGGCACAAACTCACTTAAAATGGTCCTGGAGAGCGACGTTGAAGTCAAAAGCATCCCCTCGATCCACAAATCCAACTCCAATGAAAGCACGGCGGCCTGGGGAATGAGGAAGAATAAAAGCTAGAAATGCCAAACAGTATAAAAGCCAGGGATGCAGACCAGGAGTGGGGGCACAGCCAATTTCACACCCCCGTGACTGTCAGCTCCTCCAGCTGGAGCTGAGAGAGCAATTCTGATAACAGCAGGGCTGAGGTTAGGACTGGAGCTGCACTTCTTTCTTCCTTCTACAAAGAAAGGGAACAGCCAGCAAGTTCCAAGCAGGGGAAGCAGTGTTATGCTGTCAGCAGGGCTGTAATGTGAGGCTGGAAGAAAACTGCAGCCACGCTTTCAGTTAGCAAAGTTGTGCTTACATCATCACTTCAGCTTGATTGGACTTACAGGCCTAGCAAAACCCAGCTTTAAAATTAATATAAATGAATCAACACAGAGGCTGGCATCACAGTGAGAGTCCTACACACAGCTGTGTCCTTAATGCTGAGCAGTAGATAAAGCTGTTGCTTAAAAGAAACAGATCTTTTTTACTAGCAAAAGGCAGAGCATGAAGGACAGAGGTGATCTGTCCATTCACCACTGCAAGCAGGGGATATTTAGCTCTCAACCACACAAATCATTCACCAGTAAGAACTCAGAACAAGCTCTGAGTGCTTTCAAGATCTGCTCCTCCAGGCCTGTCTCTGCTAGCACCAAAGCAGCGCCTCACCGTTGCCATCCTCGATCCTGATGACAAAATATCTGCTGGAGTCTGTCACACCCTCCACAGCAATGCCAGGGAACTGCTCCACAGGGGCCTGGGCAAAAAGTTCTCCTGAGAAAAAGAAGCAGGTGTGAGTCAACATGCCAGTGCAGCACCTCAGCGCCACTCTCCTTGCTGTGAGGATGAACACAGAGGCAGCAGCCTGCGTGCAGGAAATGGGCAAACACGACCCGTTTCCTCTGCAGCAGCAGCTTGGGAGGTAATTAAGAATTCAGGAAGGGGAAAAACTGGCAAAGTGACTTGCTGTGATGACAGGAAGCTCGGAGGAAGAGAGGTCAGATCCTGCTTGCCTTATTTTGGGCTATAGCTCAGATCCACTTCATTTCATTCCACCAGATAAAGCTTCCCCAGCGGTAGGCATGAACATTTTCCCTGGCTCAGTTACTAATGCTCAACAAAGGAGCCTCCCACTATCTGGTGCTACGTGGCACTACGCTCCGGAGGTGACATACCAGCTCATTAACACTCAGCAGATGGATTCAAGAAACAACACACAGCTGCTTTCCAGTGACACCATGCTGAGGTCTGCCCTGCCAGCAGCCCAATGCCCCCCTGGGGTGACAAGAAAGCCCTTCTGCTGCAGCCCCTCCTCCTCACCTGAGGTCTTGTCCTCCAGCTTGATGAAGGCAGTCTTGCCCTTGGCGGTGATGCGCAGCCTGCCGCTCCATGCTGGCTGGTCAAGCTGCCACTCCGCAGCTCTGCAGGGAGAAGAAAAGGTGACTGACCTCTGGGTGGCCCTGCAGTCCCCAGGCAGCAGCAATGAGACAATTTTATGGGATGGTAACGTATCACAGAGCCTCGTGAGATGGCATGTGAGGGAACCTGCTTGCACCTGGGCTTGCTGCAGACAGGCAGCACGCATCACGAGACCTCCGTCTCACCCCAAATCTGCTGACCGCTTGCAGAAGCACTGGGGAACAGACCCATAGTTCTGCACTGCACAACACAGAAAGGTTTCACTTCCCCTTATGTGGAACAACCAGCCTGAAAACAGCATTAGGGCAGTGCAAGCCAAGCTGGTGAGGGCATCCTTGTGGAATATCTCCATTTTCATAGAATCATGGAGTGGTTTGGGTTGGAAATCTCCCATCATGGAGACACCACCCAGCAGTTCACGCTGCCCAAGACCACTCCAGCCTCCAGGGATGAGGCACCCACAGCTCTCAGGGCAGCCTATGCCAGGGCATCACCACCTCCAGGTGAAGAATTTCTCCCTACTCCATTTCCCCTCGTCCTGCCACTACAACCCTGCCCAAGAGCCCTTCCCCAGCTCCACTCCCACCACTGTAGGTACTGAAAAGCCGTTATAAGCCCTCCCGCAGCCTTCCTGGCCGCTTGGGCTGGATGATCTCGGAGGCCTTTTCCAACCTTGGCGATTCTATCGTTCTTCTCCAGGCAAAACAAAGCGGGGCTGAGAGGGCCTGCAGCCCAATAGCGAGGCCTGGCTGCCTGCGGAAACCCCGAGGCCGCACCAGGCCCACCCCCGCGTCGGACCGCACCTGTAGCCGCGGTTGGAGGCCCTCGGCGGCACTCGGTAGACGTGCACGGCCGGCTTCACGCACAGCACCGCCTCGTAGTCCTCCTCCATGGCCGCCAGCACGACGGAAGGGCGCCGGCGCCTCTATGGTACCGCCCGCCCCGGGGCGGGGAGAAGGGAGGAGGAGAAGCACTTCCGGTGCGTGCTGAGCATCGCGCTTAGCAACTGCGCCCCCTGCCGGGCGGGAGGCGCACTGCGTTCAGTGAGCGGTCTCAAAGCCCGGGGCACGCACCGAAGGCATCTTTTTCCCTAAATCACCTTAAAATAATAATAAAAACATTGAGAAAGGGCTCCATCCTGCTCCTCCTCAGCTCAGCCAGGCAGCCCCACAGCCTCTCCTCATACTACTGAGCATGGGATGGAGGGCAGCCCAGCCCCAAAACACCATAAAATCAACCCAAAGTTCTCCTTTTCCCACCCTTGGGCTTGGAAGTTCTGCTTCTCCTTCCCAAGAGCTCAGCCCTTGTAGCCCAAAGAGGACAGATGTCCCTCATCTCATCCATGGCACCACACAACCATGGAGGGCATCCCTCAGAGTAAAACCAACGCTACCACAGCCAACAACAGAAGATGGATTTTTGGGGGGTCCCATTCTGGGGAACAGGGATACGGCAAAGCGAAGAGACGGAACCAGGCCGTGAAAAAAGTTTAAACACATTTATTGAAAATACAATTTATAAAATGTTTCTCTGCATACTTGGGCGCGCTCTGACGGGGCGGCGGGAGAAGCTCTCGGCCCCCCAAAGGCGGCGCGTGCCCCGGGACCGCCGTCTCGCCCTGCCCGCAGGTCGGGAGCAGCCGCCACGGCTGAGGCATCGGCGCGCGGTCAGTGCTGGAGAACAAGGTCGGGTGTGCAAGGAGAAGGGCGGTAGGCACCTGACGGACGGGAGGAGACATCTAACATTGGCAAGGTAGCGGAAGCTACGCCAGGAGCTGGGGTTGGGGTTGTTCTGCCAGCTGCCAGCCTTCTGGAATAGAAGCTATCGAGCGATCGTTAAGGAAAGGTGCGGTGACTACAGTTATTGCTAATGTCCTTCTCCCCTCCTGCTCCCGCCCACCCCCAAAAAATCAGTTCCACAGACGCCTCCAGCCTGAGAGGGAGCTCAGTAAGCAGCAAGATTATAGCTTCTAAAGCCACGGAGATGGGTCGGGATCCCGATGGGACAAGGCTTCTGCCCTTCCCACCTCGTCATCCTCCTTCGCCAGTCACTCAGGGCTCCGGGGACTCACGTGGAGGGTGACACAGGGTCAATGAGCCAACCGACATTCTAGCAGATGCCATCTCTTTTTTGTACACAGGTAGTTTTATTTTACCTTTTTTTGAGCTGTATTTCCATCCACGTCTTTCCAGATGGGAGTTTCCCATACAACGTGGCATGACGCAGTCACTTCTGTTCAAGCAGAAGGCATCAGGTTTGCTCATTTACCGTATCTGCCAAGCACGAAGCATCTGGCAACACTGCACCCGTACAGAATAATCCTCTGACAGCCACCAACAGTATTTTCTAGGTACTGAGCACACAGCAATCCGCCGGCCCGCGGCCATTTCAGCTGAATGAACAGTCGAGGTCCTCACGACACGCAGAAATGCCTCCACGCCTGAAGTCACCCATTATATCCCCTCCAAGAAGAGCCTTAGTGTTCATCTAATCCCTGGAGACAGTAATATCGAGATAGGTCAGCTTTGTCTAGCGTGCATTAGGACAGACAGCACTGCGCACGGGGGAAGCATCCACGTTCAATAGCGTCCTGTGACACACACCAGTTCCTCATGGCTCTTCTCCTCCACCACCGCCGTCCTGGGAAGCTTTCAGCCTGCAAGCTGCCTGAAATCCTGTCTCTTCATCGGGAGCAGGAGCAGCAAGAGCAATCCATTCCCTGAAGCCTAGCAGAAAGCTGGCTGTTACCACCCACAGCATACAACGATGAGGAGGTTTCCAGACTTGATTGAACACATTTTGTTCCCGATGACTGTGATTTCTAGAAGTGTGTGTGTGTCAGGTACAGCACCGGCTCGTACCGTAACAGAGATCAGAGCCTTCAGTCCATTGTAAGCCACTTCGGTTTCAACCTCTGGAGCAGCGGCCGTCCCGCTCCCCGCCGTCAGTCAGCCACCATGCAGGCTGGAAGGAACGCAGCTCTTCACCATGGGTTCATTTCATGGAGCAAATGAGAGCCACACAGCACTATTACCCTCCTAGCCTGCACGTCCAGATGTAACAGAGCCCTCGTTCCTCGCAGATCAGCTCTGCTGCAAGCAGTAACCACACAGCAGGCATTTTCGTGGGATCTGTCTACATTCCCTTCTCCCCACATACAAAAAGATGTATTTAAAGTTTTTTTTCCCCTCAAGCCAGCAGAAAACACTAGCCAAGCTTTAACAGGTGCAATACACAAACCAGGTCATTGGACTCCACTGGCTCCCAGGCCATGGCAAGCAGAAAGGCTGGGCATCCCAGAGTCCAGTTTGCTTGGCAGTGGTAGAAACACAGAACGAGAAGCTAAGCTTGTCAAACCCTAACCACTAAAGTTGCAGGAATTCAGTGAAATTCCTTTTCAAACACTTAGCTACCTCTCTCAGTTAAAACAAACTAAACAGTTAAAACCCTTTCCATGCACTCCCTTGAAAGTCAATCCGATATACAAACAGAAAACAAAAGGAACAAAATCAAAAGATATCCTTTGAAACAGAACTTGCTCTTAAAGTGATGAAGACAAAATGTGTGTCTGGGGAGGCTTCCCATTTTTTCCCTAAATCCCAGGTTACAAGTACAACAAACATTATTGCTGGCACTAGCTTGAACCAAAGTGGCACACATGACTCTTTGCACCTGTCCGAGTCCTTTACCCTCCCCTCCCCTTTCTGCTTACAGTGACTGGGGACAGCCCTCGTCAGTTTGCTGATCACAGTGCGTGGAGCGGGGAGGTCACAGTGCGTGGGGTTGGAGGTCACAGTGGGCAGAGCAAAGGGGATCACAGTGCAAGTAAACCAGGTAGTTCCCTTTGCTCAAGTCCATTTGTCCACCACAGCAGTGCGACCCGTGGCGGCTGACCCTGCTTTCTGCAGCATCCTCTCGTGCCCACGTTTATCTGCGTTGTTTGAAGCCTTGTGAACCATCGGGGCCCAGGGGCTGCCTTATCACATTATTGGGCTGTCTGACGTCCTCTGGCTGGGAGATCCTCGTTGGCCTGCAAGGAGAAAGGAGAGGACGATGCAATATATCTGTGGAATGCAACGTGTATGCCTTCAGATACTCCTCTACTTGCTTTGGTGGAAAGCTGCAGGACAATTGCTGCAGACCTGCTGCATTTCTCCCTGGGATAAGGGAACACGACTGAAAATAAACTGGCATTTCATTTCTTTCCTGAAGTTTTCAAAGTCTTGTCCCAAGACCCACACTACAGCTACAAAGGAAAGGCCTTAAACAACCTGTGCTCATTTCAGAGTGCTTACTTCCAACTTTCCCACTTGATGACGGCAGCTCCTTCAAGGCTGTCTTTGCTGAGGTTTTATGTCATGTCAAAGTAATTCTGATTGCTTGCACTCCTCTCTATATCCTCAGCTTGCTCTCTCAAGCATTTAAAATAACCTTTATTGCCTAATCCAGCACAAGCACTTCCTTTAGCTGCCAAAAAATCTGCACTGCATGTTGCTGTTTACAAACAAAATGCTCCTTTCTCCTTAGCTGGCCTCATTTAACACCACAAGGAGCACATCTCCTCTTTCCCCTGCTCGGAAGGCATTTGCACAGAGCACGCACAAAGACATCACCGCCCTGTCCCCAGTGCCAAGCCTGCTCTCACCTATCTAGAATGGGTTTCTCCTGCTCCTCTTCGGGGCTGGCGCTGCCCAGTATTCGTTTCCTGGCCTCGGCGTACTCAGCCTCCCTCTGTGCCAGGGACTTCACAGGGAACGCCGGTCTGGTGGTGGAGTTGGGGTTGCTGAGCACGCCGTTGGTGGCCGGCCGCTTCAGGATCCGGATCTGTGGGGGGGGACCCGAAGGAACGCTGTCGTCCTGAATCACGATGGGCACTTTAGGAGGAGATTTGGATTTTCTACTGCTTAAAAGGAAAAAAAAAAGCAACAAACAAACACGTAACATTTGATCAGTGCTTGTTTTTTTTACCACAAACATGCTTTGCTTTTAATTCTGTATGTGGATTCCTCCCAGTCAGATGTTATTCCCGTGACTAAGAGGCAGCCTGTAACAATTAGAGACCTTGTTGTATTTGTAACCCTAAACTAGAGGCAGGCAGGTTTGCAGATTAGCTCAGCAAGGGACAGAAAACACCAACCTCTGCTGCGTTCAACACCTTGAAACTCAACCAAAGGAGACCCTGAGCAGAGAGAACTTCACTTATGATTTGAGTCACCAAGGATTTTCCAAAACAAAGTGCATACACATCTTCAAAGATATTGCTGTAAGCACTTTAATTCCATTGCTTGGCAGGCCTTAGAGCCAGCCTTGGCCACAGCCTGTTTCAATTGCCACTGACCCTTTTCTGTGTGGGTGTGGGAATCCTTGAGAAACAATGCCATGACTCTGAGTGGTGTGCTAACAATCAAAAGGAAACAAAGAGATGCATCAGAAGTGATTAGAAATACCTGTGCTAGGAGGCAATAACAAAGGCACCCCCACTCCAACCCAAACAAGCAGGAAAACTAAGCCTGACTGATGCAAGACGTGGTGAGCCAATTTAGGCTACGAGCTGCGATGACCTGACTCACTCATTTCTTCCCATGAGTGTCCTTTTATTAAATGGCTTCACCATAGCTGGAGCTACGGCCAGTCTGGGAGACCCAGCTCTGAAATAAAAGCACTCCTAAGAACGCTTCCCATTACTCTGCTACAGGCCGGAGGGGCCCCCTGGTGGCACCACGACAGATCCCACATCGCAGCGCTGACACCGCGCAGCAGTTACCTTTCCTTCTGTGTGATCTTCAGCTTCTTTTCCAACCGTCTGTCTATTTCCTAAGGAGGAAAGAGGAAGAAATAAAAACGTGAAGGCTCATCTTTGAGATCAGGGTATGAATCTGCGAACATCTTCTGTTTCCCTCTTTGATACAGCTGTGAAAGGCAGAGACAGAACACCTCTCAACCTTAGGATGACCTGCTAACCACGAGGCAGAGGAAAGCAAAGCCACTGCATTCACTGTACCCATGAATACACCTACAGCAGGCTGAAGTTGTGGAGCAGGGCGGAAGGGCAGCTGCGAGGCGTTCATCTCCCCTGGAGAGCAGCTTCCATTTTCAGAACTTCAGCTGCTGAAGAAGCTCTCTTATGGGCAGAAAAAAGCCCCAGGAACACTCAGCAAGGAGCTCCCAGATGGAGCGGGCACTGTCACCAGACCTCCCTGCCAGAGAGCCCTTGGAAGCAGCAGCTGGGACAACAAACAGCAACACAGACACGGAGCCTGCAGCCATCCTGAGGACTAGCCGGCAGGTCTGCATTCCTGCTGCTTGCTGCAAGAACCAGCCTTCACCAAAACATCCTTGCCCTGCCCAACCTGCACCCAGAGACTCACCAAGCTGCGCCAACCAACCATGCCTTTTCCTCCTATGCTTCTGCTTTGCTTTTGCAACAGAGCTGCCAAGTCAATCAGCACACTGAAAGACATCTTCATTACCCTGAGAGCCAAAAGTGTGGCTTTAAGCTTGCTGACCTGCCGAAAGCTTGCACCTACCTCACCAAAGGTGTTTAAGTTTTGCACTTGGAGCAATTACACAAACTATGCTAAACAGAAAGTAAAGCTCTCAGCCCCTCCAGTCTCTAAGTAACCCATCCCAGCAAGATGCACCTCACCATTACCTTTACATCCCCATGACTGCAGACTGCATAAAAGAGCTTCCAAAACAGCAGTGTGTTTTATTTAACCATCAGTGAAGAGGGAAAAAAGTACCTGGGAGTGTCCCAGTTTCCCCATCTGATAGCTGGTAAAGCTGCAGGAGAGGTCAAGCTCCTGGCAGGATGCAGTCACTCTGCTTTTCAGGTCAGTTTGTTTAACTGCACCACAAGCCTGCTGCCAGCAGAGCCTGCCCTGCTGTCAGGAAGCATGCACAGCCTGGTAAGGAGCTGCCCCACATCCTCAGCCCTACACTTCTCTGCACAGTTACTCACCAGTGTGGTGCTACTCATGGCCATGCAGCCCACAGCACCTCCATAGAAGAGCACAGTTCTGGGTTGTTTCTGAAAGATTCTGTTGGGGGAGATGTTGGATTTTCTTCCCAGCTCTATGTGAAGAGGCCACACAGTTGTTTCCTAGGAATAAAACACAGCATTGAGCTGAAGGCCTAATCTCAGCTGAATCCCCCTGCTGAGGGCAAACACACCTGCAGCTTCCTTCCCTTTCTAGGAGGCTCGTACCTCAGAGGAAAATCCCAGCCCAGCGTTGCTCAGGAGGATGAAGCCTCCTGCCCACATGGATGGAGGAATGGCCAGCCAGGAAGGCAGCAGGGAAGCGGATATCCTGGCCAAGGATGGAGGTGATTTAGAGCAGCTAGCAACAAACAATGACAGCCAAACCAAGGCCAGGGGTTAGCTCATCTGCCTACCCTCCACCAGAAGAGGTTCCATCCTACTACAGAACATCTTTTCAAGCTTGAATACGTGGCTGTACCCCTCCAGGGCTGTCTGGAATGAAGCTTCTTTAAATACCCCTTCATAAATACCTCACATGATGGTGGGGGGTGCAGGATGCAAACTCACAAGCATCTCCACTCATTCATACCACAAGGAGGATTATTCCAATGCCAGACAGCAACTACAGAGACCAGAACCAGCACACCACCCTCAACCGCTGCACCCAATGTTGGCTGTACAGTGTGCTGCCCATGGAGCAGTGAGCCATAAGGAAGATCCAGTTCTGCTCTCCTCCCTTCCCAGCTATGTTTCTGCATTCCTGCAGGCTCTGTGAGTCAGCCCTGGGGTTAACATCACGTTCTTTACCTCAGATGGCCAGATCCTGTAATTGCAAAGCTTCATTTCAACCCCATCACCTGAAAAACACTCTGACTAATGAGACTGTCACAGTGACCGAGTGCTGCTGGGCAGCTCTTCAGCCTCTCACACACCAGGGACGTCCCATCTTCATTCTCTGCTGCCAGAATCTACAGCTTCCTCATCTAGAAAGAAACACACCTTGAATTTACCTAGCATATGTAAGGGTATCCCAAGGAATCCTTCAAAACCTACCACCAGTACACCCTAAATGAGTCCTTCACCCACATTTTCACTTTCCTACAGCTACCAAATGCTGCCTCACTCCTCTGGCAGCCATAATATGAGGAGAGTGATGCTGTATTTTCCTAAGCAGAAGCCACATCACTGCAAACTCCTGATGCTTATATTTTAGTAAGCATGGTGGCGATGGGCTGATAGTTGGACTTGATCTTAAAGGTCTTTTCCAACCATAAGGATTCTGTGATACTATAGGTATGAAGGAGTTCAAATCTGGAGAGCATGATCACCTCAAATGGGCAGCCCTTGATCACCAAAGCAACCCAAGGCATTACTAAGAGACACAGCTGGCAGCTCACAAGGGGGGTCACGCTGCACGCAGCTACAAGCCCAAGAAGCACAAACAGCAGATCTGTTTGCTTGCTGATGTCATTCTGTTTGCACTGCTCTCTCCCATGTTGCCTTGCCATCGAGCTGTGGATAACAAGATAAAATTAGGACCTGACTTATGGCACAAGCGCCAGAAGCACTACAACAAGCAAAAGGCATGCACACAGAGGAGGGGTGAGCCCACAAGGCACTCAAGGACACCAAGCTGCACAGGAGCTGGGCAGGTCACGTTGTGCACAGCCAGTTATTAATCTCCTGATGGTGTGAATGCATTGAGGAGCCTCTCCTAGCTTTCATTCCCCAAACAAGCGTATCTATAACCAAAAGTTAAGCATCATTCATGCCCCCCTGCTTTATAAACACCATTCTCAGAGATTAGCAGAGAATCTCAACAAACTATTTTTAGTGCTATTATGTCTAGATGCTAAAAAGGACCCAGCAGACAGCCCGAAGACGACACTGTTCTTTGACATTTAAGCTGCATTTGTAGATGAGGACGTAATGGAAGCTGAGCTCCAGCCCCATCACAACCAACTTTCCACTCCAGAACAAAACAAACCAGCAACGCATGTGAGGATCACAGCGTGCCTCCTGGAAAGCAATGAGGTGAGGACTGCAAATAAGCCTGCTCAGACCCAGCCCTCCTGAGACAGGCTCATAGAACCACAGTTTGTAGTGAGGCGCAAGCAGAGAACCCCAATTAACCCTGACTGCTGCCTCAAGCACTTGGCTGGAATAACTATGGTGTGTCAGATATCTTTAACTCATCCCCCCTCAGACAGCTGCCTGCAAGAGATCTCCAAAAAGTCTGAAAGGCAGCAACTGAGTAACTGTAACAATGCTTCAGCACAGATAAAGACTTCAGCCCCCTACAAATGCCTTACACCAGCAGCATTTCTCCCCTCTGCCTCCAAAATCCAGTTGCTTTACAGGAGATACTCACCAAGCGGGCCAGGCTGCAGCTCAGAACTGCCACTGATAAAGGAAGCTGTGCTCTCTTCCAAAACTGATAACATTTCATACACACAGCTCTGGAAAAACATTAACCACGCTCTTTGATGTATCTGCTGAGGACACTTCTGAATACAGACTGCTGCCTTGCCAAATAACAGAGTGTGAGAGCAAACCCTGAAAGAGGCAATGAGGCTGGAGCTGCATCCTCCCACACCAGGGCAGTGGGAGCCTCATCCACTGAGCACAAGCACCACCAGGTACCCTGAAAACACCACCGAGTGAGAGCAGCAGCAGATGATCCCCAGGTAGCAAACTGACTCCTCGCTACCTGCTCATTTCTTTCCTCTGAAGATATATAAATCCTCTGTTAATTACTAGAACATCCCAATTCCTGAGGCCAGTGGGAGTCAGACTGCTGCATTAATTAATTTGCCAAGTTAGTCTGCTTACAATAACCCTGGCAGTGCACCGTACCCAACGTGATGCCAAGAAAGCTGCAGATGCTTTTAGCTGTGTGGCATCTGTATCTTCCATAGGCAAGTAACGCTCCTCAGCAGCTATAAAAAAGGGGAATACTTTTAGGAGCAAGCCTGGCAAAGGTCCCCACCTCAGCCAGGCAGAGAGAGGGGGAAGCACTGAAGAGGGCTGCAGTTTCTTCTCCCTCCCCACCTTCACAGGCAGATGCTCACCAAGGTCGTGCTGCTGAAGCTGGCAGCAAACAGACTGCTACCAGGTGATGCTGGCTTTATGACATACAGAGCTTGTTTGTTCCTAGCCAACGAAGCTCTTTTCTTATCATAGTCTTTGCTTGGGCAACGCTGAGCAGCAGGAACAGAAAGATTTGCTTCCTAGTTTCAAGAGTTTTGACCAATTACAAACACCTAAGGCAAATATTTGGTCAGTGTTTCACAGAAGTCACAGTGAGCCTGTCCCCCTCTCGGTGCTTCCTTCTGACAGCAGGAAACACCAGTTATCCTCAGGGCTTTTCTCCAAGGCACTGCCCTACCCTGGAAGGAAAGTGTGACAAACCCTGCTGACTTGTCCTCTGATCACACAAGGAGTTAGCAGGCTACACGGGCTGGAGGTCACAGCACTGTGCTACAAAATACTTCCCTTTTGACTTCTGTGTACTTTGATCGCATTTAGCAACAGAAGAAACACCAGCCAAAAGCCAGATGCAGCCCTTTGCAACCAATGATTCGCCTGCCTCTGCTGAAGGGTGAAATCCAAAGCAGGAAGCCCAGCCTGCTCCTGCCTACCACTCGCACATCAACACATACAGAGAAGGCAGAAAGGAACTCAGCAAGCATCAGGACCTCCTGGAGCACAGCAACACCAGCAGATGATCCCCATACCCATGCATACCTCCAGCTCAATGAGACCCCTGGGCATGGGGCTTCCACTCCAGTTTTGGAGTATTTCTTCCTATCTGAAGCGTAATGATTGGTTTAACCAGGTAAATAGGCTCGAAAACACACCTCCCTTTTGTGATTTCCCTCTTCCTGAGAAGGCCACACAACAGAGAAACGAGCAATGCATTAAGTCGCATTCATGTTTACCAACCCAGGCTGCCTCCTTGATGCCTCACACTTTGATCCTGCCACAAGCCTCTCAGACAACCCCAGACAGCTCGCTCACACGCCATTTCCCCCTCTATAACTCACTGACAGACAAAACCTCTCCATTTCAGACCTGTACACCAGGCAGTTGTGCAACACAGAGCCTCGTTAGCCAGATCTGCTGGCCCCACAAAGTTCTGCTGCCTCAGCTCGGTACAAAGACCTCACATTAACATCCCCCGTGCCTGCAAAATTCCTGGGGTAGATGAAGCTAACAGAGCAGAGGTTTCTGCTTTATGTATGGTCACTCAGGGTGGCACATACCAAACGAGCTGCTCCTTGAGCTGGCAAGCACTGGGTAATTCTGATGGCACAGAAAACTAGAAGACAAACAGAAGCTGCATTAAGAAAAAAAATCAATCAATCAACTATCTTCTGTATAGCTACTAAGACTGACCAAGTCCAAAAGAGAAGCTGTATCAGGTATTTTGGCTTCTCCCCTTTCAAAGGGCACCAGCAGCCCTGCAATGAACTAAGGTCTCAGTGCTGTTTTTAAAGTCAAATCTACAAAAGCTAAATGTGCTGCCATAATGACTAGGGAAGCCACAGCACTTCTGCTCAGCCCCAAACTGCTCCTTGCTGAGAAGCACGTTCTTCAAGACCCAGAGTCTTACTGATTTAGGAGCCTAGCAGCAAGAGCCACACATACTAAGGGAACAATGAGCACTAAATATCTCAGCAACCTTTCTGTTCCATAGAACACCTTCAGGTGGCTTAGCAGAAAACTACATACCCAGAACCATGGATCTCCCTTTGCTATATCTCTCCTATTTCCTCAAATCTGTGCTGAAAGGTCTGAAGAATAACTAGTCAGGTTCACAACTGCTTACAGTGCTCAGAATATAGTTAAAGCTGCTCCTTAGCATGGCAGGTTTTATCTTTAATGTTTTATTGCATATCCCTCTGGACCACGGCTATCATATCTCTAAGTTAGGCTTTGTCTCAGACCCATGCCAGGTAAGATATAGGTGAAAGAAACCAAAGCAAACCCCTTAAGACAAAAACAACACAATCATTACAGTGGCAAACCAGCTTATAAGCTCTCCCTGCACACAGTCTTTTCACTCATGCTTTCAATAGAAAATCCACCCCACTAAGGCAGCAGATCTCAAGCCTGCTCTCTGCAGCAGATTTGTCACCAAGAAAAGCAGGTGTGCCTCAGATATATTTCAACTGTTAACAACTGACGTCAGTCACGCTGTCTGCTCCCCTTCCTGCGCTGTTCCCCTTTTCAGAATCTGCCTCGGGCAGCAATAGTTGCTGCACTGACTCAGAGAGCCCCCAGCAGCACCCACTTGCTTCAAGCAGAAAGCCAGGAGAGAGCAGGACCACCTCCCAACAGATCCAACCCAGCTTTAACTTCCTGCAGCCATCAGCAGCGGCAGAGCCTCCTTCCTGCAGGCTGCAGCATGACCTTTCTAAAATATCTTGGCTGCTAGAAGACAGCTTCCATCTCCTCTTGCACAATAATAACTCCTGCTGGAGTCAGCTCAGTTTTCTCCTTGCTCTGAGTGCTTTTACAGGCACCCAAAGCCTGGACAACTGCAAAAGCAGCTGCAAGCATGGTGTCAGCTCCTAGAGAAATCTGTCTGCTCCCCACCGAGTGCCACAAGTGCAACGTCTCTGCAGCATGGACCTGCTGGAAAGGGGCTTCAGAAAGGACAGGCGACGAGGTTTCCCTTCTAAGGGTTTTGAAAGAACACCAAGGGGTACAAGCTGTGAAGACAAACAAGACAGACAACTGGTGCCTGGGATTTGAGCAGCCCTGCAATTTTAAACCATTACTCTAGGCCTCAGCTATTATCAGCTCCCAGCCACAAGCGACGTCTCTTCATGAAACAATTTAAGGAGCACTTGAATTAACTCCGCCATCCTGCGCGAGGTTTCCCATTATCACAGGATCACGGTGCTAGCAGCAGGGCAAGCCCTCCCTGGCACCTCGCAGGTGAGGGCATTGGATTACAGCTTATATTTTGCCCCCACCCTGCTCCCCAGCTGTAACCCAACTCCAGCAGCAGCCGCTGACCAGAGCCAAGCTGCCTTCTTGCTGCAGAGCCAATTGTTACAGTGTCCTTCTGCCCTCTGAGCGTCAATGAGCCCATAAGACTCCCTACAACAGCAGCCCACCCTGCAGATGCTATTCTGTTTCTCAGGCTACGGCATAACAAACCCCCTGCCCACCATCTGCCCACGCTACTGTTAAAGTTGCTGATTTTATTACACAAGGGAAGTGTGCAGAAACGTCTGCAGCCTCTCAGCACGAGAGGACCCAAACACAAGCCGCGAGGCGGCCTAACGGAGGCAGGGGGCTGCCCAGGAGGGGCCCCGATCTCCTCACCGCGCTCAGGGCCGTACCAACAGCCCCAGGAGAGCCGAGGCAGCACGCTGGGCCAGGCCTGAGGCGAGGCAGCAGCGACCGCGTCCTCCCGCCCCGCCGCCAGGCCCAGATGCCGCGGTGCGGACCGGGCACGGCTCCACACCCCTGCCACAGCCTCACGCCGTACAGGCCGCGGCCCCTTTAAGAGGCCTACCGGCCGCTCCCGGCCAGCCGCCTCCTCAGAAGCCGCCGCGCCGTCTCCCACTCCTCCCTCTACGCCCCCTCTTCCGCCTCAGCCGACCGGGGGCCGTCCTCACCCCGCTGTCGGCCGCCTCCTCCCAGCTCTCGGCCACCTCCTCATCTTCCATTTTAATTCCCCTCCGCCGCCGCCGCCAGCCCACGACCCGCGCATGCGCGCCCCACCCCCCTCCTCCGTGCGCCTGCGCGGCCACAGCCTCTGCCAATCGACGCGCGCCCGCTGCGCCTGCGCGCTGAGAGGGAGCGGGCGGCCTCGGGGACGGTGAGGCGCCGCGCATGCGTGGTGGCCAGCTGCGGGAAGCCACGTGCGGCGGTGAGGGCATGCGGCGGTGAAGGCGGCGCGCTGGCGTCCCCTAGCGGCGGGAGGACCGGCGGTAGGGAGAGGGACATGTATAGCACACGCGTCACCCTCTGGGCGGAGCAGGAATCCAAGTTCTAGCACGGTTTACCTCTCACTGCAACGCCTGCAGTCAGTCCAGCAGAGGGGGTGGGTCACAGCACCTTCAAAGCCTGGCAAAGCTCTGGCCGGAGTCTAGTTTTGATTGGTTTGGGTGGTGAATAGAGAGAAACTCATTGAAGGGCCTATGTGTGTCATTTTGTCATCCTTAGTAATCTCACTTTACATCTCAACCCTCAGTGCTTGCATCATCCTGAGCAGCAGGAGAGATAATAGCTTCAACACAAACTCACTAGAATCATAGAATCATTAAGGTTGGAAAAGACCTCTAAGATAACCAAGTCCAACCATTAAGCCATTCCTACCATGCCCACCAAATCACGTCCTTCAGTGCTGCATCTCCATGTTCCTTGAACACCTCTAGGGAAGGTGACTCCAACACATTCCTGGGCAAACTGTTCCAATGCATCGCTACTCTTTCTGAGAACAGATTTTTCCTAATATCCATCCTGAATTGATGAGGCTTCTCTCCTTCGAAGCTGAGCTGTTTGTCCCACTCTTCACATGCTCACACACCACTCCTGGCTTTGAAGGACACAAATGTACAGGACAGTGTGTTAGAGCAGCTTTCCTTTCTACCTTCCTCAACGCACCAGGTAAACTTCCTCAACACACCAGGTAGACACCTCATCTGTGAGCTGCAGCTTGCTAGCAGATAGCAGGTAGCTTCCTAAAAACTTAAAGCAGAGAAATACACAGACTGTGGTGAGCCCTGGCTCTTGCCCCATAGCAGCCTTCCTCTCCTCTGGCATCCTGAAGGCAGGGAAGGGCACACTTGGAATCCTCTCAGTAGTTTTGCTGAGGAATGCTGTCTGTAGAAGCAAGAGTGGCACATAGGGCCCCATGGCAGCTCTCATTGGTGTCCTCATCCTCAAATCTCCGCTCTTTTGGCTGAGGCCTGAAAGCCTGGGTGGGGACAGGCCTATGGGTCACACAGGAGACACGGAGCTGCATGAGGATAGGAGGAAAGGGTGAATTGTCAGGCTGTTCTTACCCATCCTCTGGCTTTTTCCAAAGGGAAACTGAAGCTGTGTTCTCCAGCAGCTGGTGCTCTGCCAGACCTTGCACAGAGCCACAGCACCGTGTGCTCACAGCCCAGGAACCGCCCTGCCACCTCACAGCTGCCCTCCCCTCCCAACATGGCGGCAGGACGGCCCACGTGCTCCCTTGAAATGCACTCAACACGGCAACCCGCTCCCACCGCGGAGACCTCACTGCCGTGCGGTTTGACCTTCCCAACATGGCGCGATGCCCCACGTGACTATTTGCTCCTCCCTATTCCGTGATCACGTGAGGCAGGGCCGGGTGGCGCATGTGCAGTGTCCCCTCCGCCGCGGCCAGAGCGGCGGCTGCCGCGGCGCTGAGGGAAGATGGCGGCGCCGGTGCGAGCCGTCACCCAGGCGACGCGGCGGCTCCGGCACCGGCTGCCGTGAGGGCTCGGCTCGGCCTGGCCTAGCCTAGGCCCGGCGCAGCAGGTGAGCAGCGACGGCAGGGCGGGAGCGGCCCCTCCTCAGGGAGCGGCCCCTTGGGGCGGGGCGGGCCGGGCCCTGCGGGGGGTGGTGACCGAGCATGAGGGCCCCGTGCGGGGCCGAACCCCTCCGTGAGGGTCCCGTATGGGGCCAAGCCTCTCCGTGAGGGTCCCGTGTGGGGCCGATCTCGGCCCCGTCGGCGTCCCTTTATTTAGGAGGGGGGATATTTAGGGCAGAGCCTCCATTTCTCGGGGTGTTGTCGCTTATGCTGAGGTCTCCGTCCTCAGCCCCTTGTTGTTGGGGGGCTCCTTTGGGGATCCACACCCCAGGTTCCCCCCCCAAAACGGCGGTCGGGTGATGCTGAGCTGCGCAGTGTTGTTCCTTGTCCCCCGAGGGGCACTGAGGTTTATCGGTGCCAACACAAAGGTGAGCCTCAGCCGGGCTCCCAGAGCTGTAAATAACCGCGAATTCCCGTGCTGAGCGGCTCACACCTCGCTTCGTGGCCTGCTTGTGTTGTGCTCCGAGCCCCTTCCGTGGAGGCAGCCTCAGCTCCGCATCGCTCCCCATTGTCTCGCTGCTGATGTCCCCTGGTGTGGGAACGGCTCTTCTTGGTCTCTGCATCCTACAGAGCTGTGTCCCTGCGAGGGAAGGGCCCTGCTCCAAGCTTCGGAGCTCAGGCTTTGCATTTCTAGAAGCTGTGAGCCTCAGCGTGAGCCAAACTTAATTCGTGTTGAGAGGCAGAACAAAAGAGAAGTCGGGGAAGCCTTGTTCAGCTGAAATGCATCTGTAGTATGCTGTAACATAGGGCTGTTTTGTGTTTGTAAGATAACCCACTGAGTGCTGGGGATGTCATTTGTATTCAAATGGATTTAATTATTGTTAGTGAGACTTATGCTACAGCTGGAAGAGCTTTTGGCAGAAGGGTTGTAACTATGTGTGTGGACAGATAGCTTTGATCTTGGTAGAAGTCTTCCCCTTTATACTACAGGTCTGTGAATCTGCTTAAAACGCCTTACCTCTGAGATGCTGCTGACCTAAATTTGGAACCCGAGTGTAATGACAGAGCAGCTACCTCCTGTCATCACTCGCATCCTGGAGCCTGGATCAATACATTTCATTGCAGGTGGCCTTGCAAAGCCCTGAACTGCTGATGATGCTGCAGTGTCCTCGCAAACTGCCCCATTGGTGCACAGTGCAGCAGTTCCAGCCTGGGCTCAGGGAATTTGCCCTTCTGGAGAACCAAACCTCTGAGCCAGGTGTTAGCAGTGAGTCTCTCCCAGCTTTCCAGCTATTCCCCCTTGTCCTTATTCCTTAGTGCTCGTTTCTCCTTCCTTTTCCTTACACTTGTGCTGGAGCAGGGGGGAGAATGCTGCTGCTTTCCCTTAGGCTGTGTCCCTCGGGGTTCCCCAGGGAAATCTCCTTGGGTTTCTCCAGTGCAGGTAGCCTGAACAAATGCTGGGCGATTTTGCACAGTGAAGATGTCTGTGTGTTTTTCTTCTTGTGTCACCTGATAGTTATCTGATAGGTGGCTCCACCCAAGCAGCAATTCTTCCACAGTGGCAAGTGAAAATCTCCGCAAAGCACTTGGGAGTGAAAAGCAGCATGCAGCACAGTTGTGTTACTGCACTTCTTCACGTGTGTTGCTTTATCCTCATCCACAGCAGCACGTAGGACTTGAAAACAGAGCTCACTTGAGCCTGTAGTCGCTGGGGCTTGAATTTTCTCCATTTGGCTGCTGGAGAGACCCAAGAATGCTTCATTTGGAGACAGGGATGCTCAGTTCCCTGTGCTTTCCCAGCACACAATTGATTTTTAAATGCACATTTTCAGGGCTTCCAAGGGCTGTGGGGCTGCAGCTCAGCCTGCTCTCTTTGCTGCCAACTTGAGCCATTTCCACAGGATGTGACTGAGCATGTCTGGAAAAGGGTTCCCACTTTCTGTGTAAACAGAGCTGTGCATCCGAGGGAAGTTCTTTTCCCTGTGTATTTAGTCATGGCAGGCTTTATTGTACAACATCAATTCAGGCTTTGCTCTTACACATGTATGAGGCTGAGCACGGATAAACCAAAAGCCCTTTGCTTGTGAATCAAGGTGTGGGGTGAGGACAGCTACAGCAGCTTGTGGGAGGCATCGTGGCCAGCAGGTTTGCTCCAAGCCCTGATAAAAGCCTTTGAGAAGAGGACTCTGGTGATGTGCCTGGTGAGTGTTGCTCTGGAGCCCCTTTCAGGGCGTGTTGCTGCCATGAGGACTGTGTGCAGTTCAGATACCTCCTGCTTCGAAATTCAAGACAAAATCCCTTTCAAACTTGCTTATGCCTTAGATGAAGGTGGAGCAGGGTGACACGGATGTGTCAAAGGCTGCAGCTGGGAACTTGGGATTGTGCGAGATGTAAAGATGCAGTTCTTGCCTCCAGGAGCTTGCTATTTTGGGAGCTGCACATGTTCTCCTAGAGCCTCGATTAATTCACTTTGGATCGTGCTGCAGTGTGTGTTCACTTCCCCATTTCTATGGCAATTTTAAAAATACTTCTCTTTGCTAGCTAAACACCTACTGAAATATCTGTGAATTAAACAAAAAGCATCCATTTTTCCCCTCCTGTCCACAGTTCGTGGCTCCAACAGGCTGTATCTGTATCTCTTCCTGTGATTAAACTGGTTTTGAAATGCTTGTCTGGCTTTTTCAGCTGTGTGCCGTGCTGGGTTTAACATAGTTTGGGGTTCTGAGGGTTTAAAGCGAGCCCACTCAGCTGCTTCTTCAGATAAACTCTTGCTTTCTCCATCTGCTCGCGTTGGTTTCATCTCATTCCAGTTTCTCCTGGCGTTACCAGGTGCTTTTAAAATCGAAGTGAGTGCAATATCATCATAACTGTCCCCAAAACAAACGAGCAATCCAAAGATCAGCAGCCACTTTTGTACCACGTGGAGCTAAAATTGCTGAACCCAGCTCCTCGTGTGTCCGTCCAGCAGCCACCTTTAATCTGTCACTTTGAATGCATACCCTTCCTGCATTTGTCTTTAGGCTGCCTGTTTTTTCCCTGTTGCAACGGGGGGGGGAAGCCTTTGGGAGCAGCAGTGGCCCATTCTGCAGATGCAGGCTGGGGGGAGCCAGGCTGCATTTGGGGTGTGAGGTTGGAGGTGTGCAGCAGAGGGTCGGGGTGAGTTGATGTTAGCACAAGTTCCTTGCGTTTTGGGTTGCTGGTGGGCATTAGGCTTCTATTTCTTCTTTCTTAGTGTTTTCAACGTGGTGTTTCTAAGCCTAGGTGAACAGACTTGATTTGCTGCATCTCACAGCACTGCATGGCGTGGCCAGGCAGCTCATCTGCAGGAGGTGAGCATTGCTCAGTGCTGTGCCCGGTGCTGTTGGATGTCCTAAGCCCCTGCGTGCTAGCAGTGATGACAGCATTGCATCAGCACGCTCCTGTGCTGTTAGCAGCAGGGCTGAAAGCTGCAGATATTGATTTTAAATTAAACCTTGGCCACTGAGCCTGCAGTAATATGTGGCTTTTTCCAGAGCATCCTTTTATTGGCCTGAAAGTCACCACTGAGCTCATCTTTGCTTAGGAGATGTCTCAGGGCTGCTCGTTACTTGATTTCTTAGTGAGCAGAGGAACGTGGTGCTTTGTGCAATTAGGCTGCAGGGTAGCTTTGCTCTGTGCAAACATGAAATCCTTCCATTCCTCTGACAAAGAGCACATGGGGGGCACCAGAGGTTGGCTCAATGGGTTGCCCTGCAGCAAACCTTCCCTTGACCAGCGTTCCCATTATCCTGTGCAGGTTTTTTGGGTACTTCAAGCATAGAAGTGGGCTTTTAGATGTCTTGAAATACAGAAGTGATGCTTCTGCTGTGTTTTCAGGCTTATTTTTCATACAGTCAAAACACAATTGGTTTTTAGGTGTGTTTTCCTAACGGCCCAGCTGTACATGTCTGAAATCTGTGCATGAAATCTGTGTACAGGCTGACCAGTGTTAGTGGTTCGGTGGCTCTAAGGGATGTCAGGAGAAGGTAGGCAGCAAGGTGCTGTTTTTAAGGCTTTCTTCTAACTAATTAATTTAACAGCAGCTCTCAGGCACTGCCTGTGAGCTCCTGAACTGTCTGAAGAAAGCAGGGAGATGGCAGTTACTCCCAGTATGGAGATAATGGACATTATCCAGCAAGAATTTCTGCTAAGGAATCGTTGCAGGCACTCTTGGATAAGCCTTGAGCATCGTGTCTGTGTTGGGTGGTTTTGTGTGCAGATAAATCCTCAGACAGTATGTGATAAGGCACGTTTTCCTCTATCATCTTATGATGCATTTTCAAGTCTCAGAGCCTGTTGTTGGCTTGATTTGGGGTCATTCTTACTTTCTGGCTAGCCAATTGGAATCACAGCATCACAGAATGGTTGGGTTGGAAGGGACCTCAAGGATCATCAAGCTCCAACCCCCTGCCAGGCAGGGCCACCAACCTCCACATTTCATACCAGCCCAGGCTGCCCAGGGCCCCATCCAACCTGGCCTTCAACACCTCCAGGGATGGACGGGGCATCCACAGCCTCTCTGGGCAGCTGTTCCAGCACCTCACCACTCTCATAGGAAAGAACTTTCCCCTGACATCCAACCTCAATCTTCCCTCCCTCAACTTCAAACCATTTCCCCTTGTCCTGCTATTATCAACCCTAACAAAGAGTTGACTCCCCTCCTGTTTTAGGCTCCCTTTAGGTCCTGGAAGGCTGCAATGAGGTCACCCCACAGCCTTCTTTTCTCCAGGCTGAACAAGCCCAGCTCCCTCAGCCTGTCTTTGTAGGGGAGGTGCTGCAGCCCCCTGATCATCCTTGTGGCCCTCTGGACCCTCTCCAACAGCCTTCATTTTGAAATTCTTTTTATTACTAGAAAATCCTCAGGTGAGAATTAATGTAATTAATGGCTTGCAGGGAGCCAGCAGAGGGAGTGCGTGAGCGTAAAACACCACTTCTACACCAGGCCAAGCTTAGGGTGATTTGGTGGAGAGAATTAAGAGCAAACCTGGACGCAGGTAATGCAGCTGATCACTGCAACCATGCAGAACAGTTTCCAGAAGTGGCCCAGTTCGGGTTCAGGTTGCTGGGGTGGTCACTCAGTGCCTGGAACCCAGCTGGGATCGGTATTGGTGCTCTGCTTTTTGGCTGGGTGAAGGGATGCTGTGTTGCTGAGATGTCAGAGGTGGAAGTGTGCAAGCAGCAGCCTGCACTTTGTAGCAAGGAATGGGATATAGAAGGCTGGATTGCCCTTTAACCAAAGGCTAACTGTGTTTAATGCCCAGCATGGTTGAATTTGGGGTCTGATGGCACACGCATGAGCTCCAGCAGATGCTTCTGTGCTTTTCCAACCAGCTCTCCCCTCACAGAGCTTTCAGCAGGTTTTGCACAGCTTGAGCTCGTTTCAGGTTAACAACACCAGCAAAAGAAAACCTTCAGTCACCTCTGTTATGGATGCCTTTGGCTTTTTGAAGATGGGATATTTGAGTTCTCCACTTACTTAGCAGCTCTCTGCAGCGAGGTCTGGTCCTGGTGCTTCTGCCTTGAGGTCTGGTTTGCGATTGATGAACGTTTTATTAAGCTTTTAAGCCAATCCTGATGCTTCTGGTTTCCTTCTGTTTATCCCATTAGCAGATTCTAGTGACACGTTTCACTGCATTCACTTGAAGCTGCTGTTATTGAACAGCACTGCTTCCTTTCATTCACGTGCTGGGTGAGAAGCATACACAACATGTGCTCTTTGGCTTAAAATCCAGTATGAACCTCAGGTTTTCTTCATCACTTTCAGTGTTTTAATTCTGTAGGAAGGCAGCTTAGGCAGCATGATGTTGGATTTGCATGCAGGCTTGTCTCCAGAGCCCTTACAGCAGCACTGGTTCTCCAGGTAGGGCATGCAGCAGGGAAGTGGCATCCAGAGAGAGAGACTGGCATTGTACTACTTGCAGATGGAACTGAGGAAACCTTTCTCTTTAGAGCTGAAGTCTAATATGGAGGAAAAGACAATTTCCTGTTGAAAAGCATCTGAAGGGGAAAGGCAGCAGTTCAAAGAACTGGGAACTGCCTGTTTTGTGGGGATGAAAAGCAAAGCTTGGTGCAGGTGTCTGCGAGGTCTCATTCATCCTTCCAGCCCTGCCATGTTAGGTCAGATGCTCGTGGAGCAGTGCAGGCAGGATGTTGTTCATTGTTCTGTTTCCCAGAGGCTTTTTTTTTGGCCTAAAATCTGCTTTTTTTTTTTTTCACTGTGCTGAACTTGTCTGGCAGTTGATTTTCAAGCAGGTCGGCTCTCACTGGTGTCAGTGTCTGAGGGCTCTGCAGTGCTGTTCCAGGCCTGGAGCCCCCAGTACAAGAAAGACAGCTGTTGGAGAGGGTCCAGAGGGCCACAAAGATGATCAGGGGGCTGCAGCACCTCCCCTACAAAGACAGGCTGAGGGAGCTGGGCTTGTTCAGCCTGGAGAAGAGAAGGCTGCGGGGTGACCTCATTGCAGCCTTCCAGTACCTAAAGGGAGCCTATAAAACAGGAGGGGAGTCAACTCTTGGAAAGGGTAGATAACAGCAGGACAAGGGGAAATGGTTTGAAGTTGAGGGAGGGAAGATTGAGGTTGGATGTCAGGGGGAAGTTCTTTCCTGAGAGAGTGGTGAGGTGCTGGAACAGCTGCCCAGAGAGGCTGTGGATGCCCCGTCCATCCCTGGAGGTGTTGAAGGCCAGGTTGGATGGGGCCCTGGGCAGCCTGGGCTGGTATGAAATGGGGAGGTTGGTGGCCCTGCGTGGCAGGGGGTTGGAGCTTGATGATCCTTGAGGTCCCTTCCAACCCAACCATTCTGTGATGCTGTGAAACAGTATGTTGTTTAATGCTCAGTGCTCGGACAGAACAAAATGATATCCCTGCCCCAAATCACAGGCAATTAGCACTGCTGATACAGTTAATGATTTGAAGCAGGGCTGGGGTGAGTGGTGTTAGCAGAAGGGAGGGAAGCTGCCATGCAAGCCCTTGGTGGCATGGCTGCTCAGGAGCCCTTGGAGCCTTGTTTTGGACTGGCTAAGCAAATAAGCCCAAATGCTCTTAATGCCTCCTTAAACACAGCTCTGCTGTGCCCACGGGGCTGGTGACAAGCAGAACAAGCACTTGCAAAGTATGAGGAAGTGTCTGTAGCAGGTTGGGTCTTCCACCCCTAAATTAACCCTGTAGCTACTGATTGCCAAGCGCAATTAAACCTCCTGCAGAGTCCCTTTCTCCTTCCAACCAAAGCAGCCAGCCAGGGCTGGGCCATTTAAAACACACCTTGATTTTCTTTCCCAAGCGAGAACAAAGCTCCTACAATTATGTTTGGATAACGAGTTCTTTGTGGCATGTGAAAATGAGCATTCCCTTCTGAGTAACGCGCCGTGACTCAGTACTATTGCATGGCTGCTTATTTTCATTCAAGAGCTTGTTTTCATTCATTCACTTTCCCTTTGGAGGATTTTCTTTCCCTGAAATCTGTTGCCTTTATAAAAAGAAGTCGGCGAAAGCTCTGCGGGTTCAGGCACTTCTTTGACAGCTGAGCAGAGGAGGAGGGATCTCAGGATGGGAACCACCAATGCAACCCACGCCTGTGAGATGGGGTCCGTGGGACCAGGAGTGATGCCTGCAGGTAGGGAAACCTTGCTGTGTCAGGAGGGGTTTTGCACGAGCAGAGTTCTTGCTGCCTTCTGCAGCCAGCTTTTGGGGGCTGTTTTCATTCAGCAGTTTTCATGCCTGCACTTTACATTTCTTCTCTGTCTGTTCTGCTGCGGTGGCTAATTATTTCAGCAGGTTCTTAAGTAGATTCAGGAGGGGAGGGAAGGGGTATTGAAGTGCAGAGAGAGGAGGAAAAGGGTTATAAAATGTTTTGCCAGCTGGCAGGGTAGCAGCTCTTAGGATCAGTCAGACAAATGGGATCGGTGCTGGCGGAGCTCGGCTTCGATCGCCCTTTGAGTGTTTCTGTACTCATTATTTTAAGCAGTTGAGATCATTTGGTAACGCTTTAGGCTGACTTTTAGATGCTCTGAGATGTCTGTGCTCCTGCAGTGGAAGGGCTCTCCCCCGGGCTGGGGGGCTGTAAGGTGCAAAGCACAGGGTGATGCTTTGGGGCGCTTCATAGCCATCAGTCAAAGCAGACCGGGGCTGCTGGATGATTCACTGGCAGGTGAATCAAATTGCACGTGCTTTTTGATGAGACCCAGCTGTGCAAATCACTTTGTTGCTTTTTTGAGTGCTGGTGTTGCTCAGGTATTAATCTTAGTCTGTACAGAAGCTGCAGACCCATCTCAGCACAAGCAGAGAGCATCTGGAGAGCTTCTGTGCCCTTGGGACAGCCAGCACAGCTACTGACATGGGATTTTCTCCTGTGGATGTGCTGACTAATTGCCAGCAGGAGCTGGTGGGCTGCTTGGGCTTTGTGGCCTTCTTGCTTTAAGGCAGTGGGGCAGGGTTACAGCACAGGGCTTTTGCCATCACTGTGGAAGGTGAGCGTTGCAATCTGGGGTCATTCCCAGCTCCCTGGTCTCGTGCCCTATGAACAAGATCTGCATCCATGGCAGGTCAAGCTTGGTGCCCAGATAACCCTTCCACTTGTCTATTGGGAGCTGAATTCATCACTAATCTTGTTCTCCTTACGAAAAATAGCACCTTGTGGGTGTGAACTTGGAGGACAGTTATTTGTTGTGCTCAGATGCTTAGGAAATGAGGATCAAGCTAAGTGGATGCGTTTGGGTATAATGATATCAAGTGGTCTGGTAAGGCTGTAACGAAGTCCTGAATGCTCTGCAGTCATTTTCATTTCAGTTCAGGGAAGGCAGAGGAATTTCCTTGGGCTGCCATCCCAATGCCCTGCCAGCTTCCTCTTCAGCCTGCTTCCTGTAATTTTGCAGCAAGAATGTTGGGATTGCATGTGTGTATTTAATGAGCATTACAAAGAAGATGTCTGGGAGAGATGTGCCCAGCAGGAAGCTGTGCTGGGAAGCAGAGTGGGGCTGATGTTAATCGTGGTGTCAGGCACTCTGCATGTGGGTGCTGCTCGCTGTCCTTTGAGACCGCTGGTATAGATGCTGGCACGTGTGGCATCCCAGGAAGGATAAAAACCATCTCTGCAGGTCCAGGTTTGTTTCCTTACCTTCTTTCTTAGGGAAGCCCTTCACAGCCAAGCAGCACCATCAGACACAGGACCTGCCCACCTCCTGCGAGCGTGGGAGACCAGGCAAGGCTGCCTGGAGCTTGTGCACCTGCAGGGATGCACAGACACCTGCAGATCACAGGAGAGCAGCAGCAGGCCTTCCTGCAGCTCCTGCCTTGGCAAAGCAGGTGCTCTCCTGCACCCTGAGCTGCTTGCACACAGTTTGTCTTCCTCCAGATCTTGCAGTAAGATCCGTGCCTGTGGTTATTCTGTGTGCTGGAGCTCGTGAGGATTGAAATCAGGATTTGATAATTGGGTTATTTATAGCTGGGGAAAAAGGCTTTACTAGGAGGGCATCAATTCTTGTACTTCTAAGCTGACATCTTCCAGTAGGTTTTGCACATGATGTAAATAGTAAATAAAAGCTGCTGGGAAATGCACATCACCATCATCTTTGCTTCTGAACCTTTACAGCAACAGGTCTCTTGTGTGACACTATCGAGCCAAGGCTTCTGTTCAGCAAAGTCACCCCCAGCTGTCCAGTTGTACCTGGTCTGGTTGTGTTCCTGTTTGCTTTTCCAGCACATAACACACTTCTAGGGTATCAAGTGCCTTCTGTTCCCCATCTCCCTTTGCTGCTCTGGTTTCCCAGCTGTAAGGCTTCTGCTTCCCCCAGCTTGGGCATGACCCAGGGCTGTGAAGCTGCGAGCCTTTGCTTGCCTGCAGCACTGCACAAAGCTGGAGATGATTACCTGTGCTTGCTGGCTATGGATGCTCTTGTTTGGAAAGGACCCAACACACTATTTTTTGTTAGTTTTGTTTGCTTGGTTTTAGTGCAACTCTGCTTTTTTTTCCCCCTTAATCTTTGGGGATTTGTAAATTACCTGCTCCATAATGCAGCTGACTGATGGCACTTCGGTCAAAGTGTTTTGGTTTCGGGCTCTCTTTGTCATAGCATTGACCTTAAGAAGGATTTCTGACTGGAGAACTTGCAGAACATCTGCTAGCACAATAACTGGGAGTTTAATTTGGACTTGGTTTCTGCTGAGGGTTGGCAGCCCCTCGGGATTCTCTGAAGCTGCTTCATCAGGGGAGCTGACAGAAGTGGACTCATGCTGCCTGCTGCCATTTTCTGGTGGTGAATTAGTTGTCACAGTGAGTTAGAAGGCAAAACCAGCACCTCTTCCTGAAATGTGGGCTTATTTCCTAGAAAGTAGGGTCTGGGGCTTTGCTTGGCAGCAGCTGGCATGGGTTTGGTGGTCACAGCCTACAAACCATCCGAAGAGCCAAACTGCATGCAGCTGCTCCTTAAGATGGATTTCCTTCACTTTATAGTTCTGTCGTCATTACCCAGTGATGTTACAAGGCCTGAATGGCTGGAGATAGAATATTCCAGCCTGTCATCAGCAGTCAGTCCTGCTCAGTGGCCAGACAGCAGCATGACACGATTGGATTACAGTGGTTGTGGTCAGACTAGATGGTCTTTGTGGTCTTTTCCAATCTTAACCACTCTGTGATGTGTTTGCTGCCCCTGCAGAGGTGAGCCTCCTTGCTTTGGTGGTGGTGGTGGTTGAGCATTTGTGTGGAGCCTTTTGTCCACATGCAGGCTCTTCAACTCTTTGCAAGGGCAGATAACAGCAGGACAAAGGGAAATGGTTTGAAGTTGAGGGAGGGAAGATTGAGGTTGGATGTCAGGGGGAAGTTCTTTACTGTGAGAGTGGTGAGGTGCTGGAACAGCTGCCCAGAGAGGCTGTGGATGCCCCGTCCATCCCTGGAGGTGTTCAAGGCCAGGCTGGATGGGGCCCTGGGCAGCCTGGGCTGGTATGAAATAGGGAGGTTGGTGGCCCTGCCTGGCAGGGGGTTGGAGCTTGATGATGGAGCTTTATGATCCTTGAGGTCCCTTCCAACCCAGGCCATTCTGTGGTGCTGTGAGGAGGCTTGGTTGTGAGCTCGTTCACAAGCAGTGTGCAGCCTGCTTCAGAGCCCTGCAAAAACCACGTCCTTGGTTTGGAGCTTTCTGGTGCTTTGTGTAGACCTTCCTGAGCAACGTGCAGAGCTTGCTCATAGCGCACGGCTTATATTTCTGATGCTGTTGAGTTTCTTTTGGTGACCTCAGTGTTGTCTTTTTTCCCCACTTGAAGCTGTGAAGTGGAATGCCATGGCCAGCTCCTCAGACAGTGAAGATGACAGTTTCATGGCCGTGGATCCAGAAGAAGCTGTGGTCGAGGGGACAATGGAGCAGGATGAGGAGCCGCATGCTGAGCTGGAGGCGGAGGAGCCCAGGCATAACAGATCCATGCTGGAGCTCCCCGAGGAGGTTTTGGAGTATATCCTGTCCTTCCTTTCCCCCTATCAGGAGCACAAAACTGCTGCCCTTGTCTGCAAACAGTGGTATCGACTAATCAAAGGTACAAACAGCTGTAATGAGAATGCATTTGTTGTGACTGTGGGAACATGGATTTGTGTTCCAGCTGCTCTGTGTTCCGCTTTAGGCTCTCCTGTTGTTTTCCACTTGAACTCAGAAAGTTTATTTCAGCAAAGTGTCTGAAAACAGCTGACACTGTTGGTTCCCTTGCTTTGCTGAAGCACTGCTGGTAGCTCTGGTGCTGCTGGATATGCTCTTTTGAAGTAGGAAAAAGCAAAGCCCTAAACCCCCTACAACAGTTGCTCACTTACAGCTGCTTTTGAGCACTACCTGTACGCTGCTGACACTGACCCTGCATTCAGCCTGCTTCCCTGGCACGTGCACAGCAGTCCTCCATTCCCAGCATCCCATGTAGTTGTGCACTGTCTGCAGCTTGCTTGGTGGTTACATTCCCAAAGTCTGTGCTTTTGGCTGGAAACAAAACAGGGTCTGGTTCTTACAGCTCTGCTGATGATAAGTGGCAAAGTATAAACTGCATCTACATTAATACAGATCTGCATATTCAGATTTCCTGAAAGGGTAGCTCTGAGATACGAATGCTTCACTGTGCTTCTGTGCAGCATTAATTCTGAAGCCTTATGGGGATGTTTTAATGCTACACAGATGTGATATAACAAATACAACTTGGATCCTTGTGCAAACTGCCTCTTAGCTCCCAGTGTTCTGAACACACTGGGTGATTGCTGCTGCATTAGACTGTTGGCCATGCAAGTTTTGATGGCAAGCTTCATAAAAACAGGCAGTTTGAGAGAAAAACCATGGTTAGATCTGTGGGAAATCAGGCAGGTTGCTGCACTAGGGCAGCTTGTTTCTTCTGGGAAACGCAGAGCAGGTGTCAAGTGAGAAATGTCTGCATTCTGCCCCTGGCTCTGCGCACAGTTGGCAGGTGTGTGTGGGGCGATGTCTCAGTTGTGGCCTTGCTGAACATGTGAGGTGTTGCTGAGATTCCAAGCATTCTCTGCTTTGCACAGTGATTAACAGGCTTGAACAAAAACACAGCTACTTCACAAGCAAGCATTGCACCATTACTTTGGCATCGTTTTGGGTCAGTGAATGCACAGTGATCTGTTGCTGCTGGCTCAGCAATCTGTACCATTTAGCTGAAAAGCTTTCAAGTGTCCGTGGCCTTGTGTTGCTTTCTCACACATCCTTGTTCCTGAAGCAGCCTTAAGAGGTGCAAAGGATGCAGCTGGAATGAGCCAGCACCCGGTGAGTCACCCCAAAAGAGGCTGTGGGAAACATCCCTGAAGTGCAGGGAGGGAAGAGCAGCCTGTGGCATTGCAGAGTCGTCCATCTGGAGCCTGCTGGGCGGTGCTGGGCAGCTGCAGTGTTTTTTACAGTGCTTATTGCTAACCTGTGCCCCGCGAAGCAGAGAGGTCACTTAAGGTAAATGCCCAATCTGTTTTCTTCTGGTTAATTTTTCCTGTTTGTCAGGATGCATCTGCTTTGAACCCTATGGTTCAAGTTAGGTTTCCCACGTGTCTCTTGGGGACCAGCTGCTGGAGGACCCACGGCTTCATTTTTTAAGGCTTCCTGCTGTGTATCCCAGGGTGTGATTTCTCGCTGGGGGTGTTCCTGGCACAGGGCATGCAGTAAGCAAACTCCTGGGAAAAATCTCTGCAGGTTCCGGTGCCTCAAGTGCATTTGTTGCCTGAGCCCAGCCACCAGCAAGGACTGGTGCAGCCCCTGTGACACCAGGGCACAGCAAGGCTCAGATCTGCACGCTGTCGCTGAAGGCCTCTGCTAGCACCCAAGCGCTACAGCTAAAGCAGAATCTGCTCTGTGTGCTTTCTCAAAACCAGCATTTTGCTGCACGTGCACAGAGGGCTGCACCTCCTCCCCATGTACCTGCTCAGAGCACGCTGAGGCAGCAGGGATGTGGCTGAGTGGTGAGCAGGTGCTGTGGCCACAGAGCATCTCTTGAGCTGCTGCAGTCAGTCGGCAGCAGGCTGCTTTCTTCCCACAGCAAGCAGCCTCTGACTCTTCTCAGCACAAGCACAGTCATATGCACTCCATATACTGAATCACTTGTGGCTAGAGTGCTGGCCTGCTCTGCACAGGAGCTGGAGCCATCTCCAGGAGCCAGATCTGTGCCCTGGAAAGCTGAAGGAAAACTTTCAACAAAGACATTCTGCCTTTTATCTCCGATACCCCCTCTGTTACTTAGTTTTAGATTCCTGTCTGGTAGCTGCATGCATTCTCTTCGCAGTTCATTACTGCACGTTCTTTGTCCTCAAAGGCCCATTAAGGGAAGGGCAGATGCTATTTGGGCAGAAAGGTGTGCTTGCTTGCAGCATCAGTTTGACTGGGGACAACAACCTTGCATTGCAGCTGGGTGAGCCGAAAGGACCTAGGAGATGTATCAGGAAGCTAATAGGTTTAAAGCAGTGGGAAGCTTGTTGAGTGCTATGGTTCTTGTAGGCAGTTAAACACTGGGAGAAAAGTGGGGTAAGCCACATAGCAGAAATGGAGCAAGGAAGTTCAGTGATTGCTGATTTCTGCAAAGGTTTATTCTCTTAAATCCTCTGAATTTCTACCAGCAGAGTTAAAATCTAGATGCAGGGGTTCTTTACTAACTGCTGTCATGCTGCTACTCACTGCACGTCAACGTGATAATTCACTTATTTTGGCTTCTCCAAGCTCAGTGCTTCCCACAAAGGCTGTCGTGCACTTCTTAGTAGAGCTGTGGTATGTGCTGGATTTGGATGTGCTTGTGCAACCCTGCAGACACATTTTGTTCCTAACATGCCCCAAATTCTGCTGACATCTTGTCTTTCTCTAGGTGTGGCCCATCAGTGTTATCATGGCTTTATCAAAGCAGTGCAAGAAGGAAACATTCAGTGGGAGAGCCGCACTTACCCTTACCCAGGAACCCCCATCACACAACGCTTCTCACACAGTAAGTAACTGCCAGCAAAGCACCTGATCGACCACAGCAAGCTGTAAGTTGCATTGTGTCACCTGCTGCAAGTGGTGCTGCCTGCTGGCTGCTCTATGCAGCACTCCATCTCTTAGCTTGTGAGCATTAACTTGGAGGAGGCTGAGCGTGGTGTGCCTGAAAACAAAGCACAAAGGGCTGCACCCGAGAGGCACTGAAGCTCCTTCCCTGTGGGTGTGATTTGCTGATAGAAGTCAGCAATTTGGTTGACAGCAGTGCTTAAATGATGGCTGTATTTTTGCCTTGCTTCCAAGTTTATGGAACAGAGGAAGAGTTCCCATTGAGGGGAAGATATTTAAATAAAACTCGTTATTTGTAGTGCAGTAACAGTGAGCTGTGCCAGGCACTGGATTAAAATATGACAAAAATTCAGTCCTTGTGGTTTTGTCACTGGGTCAGAGCTCTCTGGGAGCTCAGCTCTTCCGGGGAGCAAACTTCACATTTCAGGAGGTAAATAAACATGATTTAAGTGGTGCAATTCCAAGAGCAAGTCGTTGTAAAAAGTTCATATTCCTGGGGAATAATTTATGAAGCAACTGACGCACAGAATATGCAGCTTCTTGTCAGGGCAGGTCTGGGAGGCATTCTGCTGATGGCGTTGTGCTCTTCAAGGATTTCATTGTCCTCCCCCAAAAAAACCCAGGAAAAGGAAGCAGAGTTCGTTGCTCCTTTTTAGCAGCAGTGCTAATCAGGTGCTTAGTGATGACTTGCAGGTTTGCGTGTATTTTCCATCAGCTTGCTGGGGGGTGTTTCATCTGCACTGGTTGCTCTGAGCGTGCTGCTCTTGCGCTGGCTCTGGAATCATAGAATGGCTTTGGTTGGAAGGGGCCTTAGAGATCACCCATTTCCCAACCCCCCTGCTGCAGGCAGGGTTGCCAACCACTAAATCAGGCACTAGGTCAGTCCAGAGCCCCATCCAGCCCAGCCTTGAACACCTCCAGGGATGGGGCATCAAAGCTGCTGCTTTCAGAACCTGTGGTCTGTATTAGCCTCTGTGTTTGCCAGTGTCCTGGCTCTGGTCAACGCTTGGTTAGTAACAAAGCATTATTAATGTGCTTTACTCATGGAATGCTAATCTGGATTAACTTGTTTGCTGATTTAAACTCCTTTATTGTTTTATTTGAACAGTTCTCCAGATCTGTGAGATCTGTTTCCCCTGAGGCAAAACTGCATGAGTTTGTGGGTGGATTCCAATATCAGGGCCTGGAGGAAGGTTTGATCAAAGCTGGGCTGGGCTCAGATTCCTTTTTGAGAGCAGCAACAAATCATTAATCACAATGCAAAGAATCTTGGAAAACTATGATCTCAAACACTAATATGCAGTGAGCTGAGGTGAAGTGGGAAGGGGAGGTCTGGGAGGGGGGTGCAGAGGGGGACTCACAACCCATTTGTTAGGTTTCATGGCCAGGTTTCATGGGAAGATGTCACCTGCCAGGCATGAGTCCTTTGAAGTCAACAGGCAACGGTTGCTGGCATCAAAGGTTTGGCTAGGCCTGCTTCTTCTCCCAAGATTTACTGGAGATATCTCAGAAGTGCTAATAAGGAGCCAATATTTAACATGACAAGCAAGGAAATTTTAGAGGTCGTTGTCTCTGATTAATTCTGAAGAACTTAATAGAAAAAAACTGTTTGATAAGGAAGGATTAATGTAAGTCACTGGAGTTTTACAGGGAGGAAGCATTTGTCGAGGTCTTTGATCATAAGACAAGTTTGGCTGATAACAGACTTTATGGATGGGCTGTAAGTTGGCTGAAGGATGTAACTGAAGCTGCATAACACTGTGCAGTTATCAATAATACTATTCCTTGAGATTTAAACACGGGCTTGCTGAAAGAAGCACTCATAGGTTTCTGAGGTGAACACCAGGTAGTTTTGTGAAAGTATGAACTTGGAAATAGTTGTCTAATTGTCTTCTTTAACCTATGGAGATCATACCAGCACGGTGACTCATGCAGTTAGATCACTGGCCACAGTCAAAGTGATGTCAAAAGGTGGAAGAATGCAGGAAGGGAAAGGCCTCATTGGAATGCTGACCGTTGAGCCAGAAATATTCTTCCTTTGATGGAAGAGGTGGTTCTGCAGTGACTCTGTTTAACTACTGATTTTTCCATGCAGATTGGGGAGCATGGTACCAGCATGGTGACTAATTAAGCAAATTTACCCTCAGAGATGAGAGAGGTAAAAGCTGGAAAGCTGTTGGTGTTATAAGAAGGGCAGCTCCTTTCCCAGCAGCAATGGCTTTCTTTGTCTCTCGGCCTTGCTGAATATATCACTGCCTTCTGACTGTCCCTGAGCTGAAAGCAGCAGGAAAAGAATGAAGTTGTAACTCTGGGGTTGTTTTCAAAGGAGGCAGATAGCTTTCACATTTCATATCTTGGCTGAACCTGTCCTTCAGCAACTGCATTTTGTGGTGCTGCATCTCCTGTCCTTAGTTGAAGCACTCTTCCAGACACGTCTGAGCTCTTTCAAACTAGGGAAGTGATCTCAGGAGGTGACAGGGCGGTGTTCAGGGCAGTTCTAAAGCCATTAGGTAGAGACACCACAATGGTCAGCAGTAAGGCTGCAGTGCTATTGTCAGCTGGAGCCACATATCAATGGGAGTTCAGCAGCCTGCTGACTTTTCCCCTCTCTCTGATGAGAAATCTGACCTCTGAATTTGACTCCTGTACATGTTGATTACTTTTTTTAACATATTTGGTGTTGAAAATGTCAGTGCCCTCTGATTATCATACAGGGCATCTGTGCTGCATTTAGGTTTCCTTTCCCAGTTGTAGCCTGCTGGTATTTATTTCTCTTCTCTCACACTTTGGGTGCAAATCTCAGGCACTTTGTGGCTGCTGTGCAGCACAGAGGGAAAACAGGGAAAACCTCTTCCTCCCTGGGTCTGTTCTACCCCCAGAAAGGCTGGTATCAAACTGCAGTTTTCACTTGTGCTTTTTCTCAAACTGACATGTCTTCCTTGGCTTCAGAAGCTTTGAATGGTGCACTGAGAAGGAGGAGGAAGGCACAGCCTAAATTATTTTGGCCTAGGATTAAAATAGGTGCTGTGGGGACGTCATGGTGCCTGACTGGCTGGTTGCTCTTTTAAATCCAAATAGAGGAGAAGAATGCTGCCACCTCCCCTCAATAAATGAGCTGTGCTGTGTGAAAGGAGGAATGCTAAGGGCTTGGCATGGGGAGGAGGAGGTAGGAGGCACTCAACCTGTAGTGATTAGGGAGCAAATAGGCCTCTAAGGATGCCATAAAGCTTTCAAGAAACGTTGGTCCTGCTCGTTAGTTCTTCCCTGCTATTCCTATCCTGCTCCCAGCAGAGGTGCTGGGAGCCATGCAATCCTTCTCCTGTTTTTTACCAAGGCAGTTTATATCCCAGCCCAGGTAAATCTTGAAGCCTGCACAATTACTCCACTACTGTTTTACCTCCACCCCAAAAGCAGCTCCTCGGGTACTTGCATGGTGTGTAGGTGTGTGCTGTACACCTTGGAAAGATGTGGTTTGAGATGAAGGCTTCAGCTGCAGGCAGGGGCCCCGAGGTGCACACACAGAGAGCTGGGTGGTCTCACACCACCGGGGCCAGCTCAGGATGCTGCCCTCACGCATCCCCACCCTGCTCTTCCTCCAGTCCTGCTGTGTGGCCAGCTGCTGCAGCAGCAAAAAGCCAAGGGCATGAGGGCTGCTGGCTTTTCAGCAGGTTCTCAATAGGGGAAGCAGGTGATCTGCATGACAAGCCCCTCATCACACAATAGGGCCCTTGGCAAAGGCCGCTGCTCCTGCACTGCCCTCCGCAGAGCTGCAGCATTGTGCTGGGTTACCCCGTGATTCATTCCTCGGGATGGCGAGATGAATGTCCCTGGTGTACAGCTGGGTGGGCTGCATTAAAGGGCTGTTCCTCTCTGGAAGGCCTATCCCAAAAGGCTGCCGTGCTGGGTTGTTGGAAGCCAGGGATGCACTCCTGGTCTGGAGCAGAGCTTTTCCTATTGTACCAAAGTGGGGCATCAGCACTTTTAGCCCTTTCAATCCACATACTCCTCACTCTGCGTCGTGGGGTTTTTTCCTGCTGATGTCCTGTGTTGGTACAAGTTCCTCAGGAGCAGTCCTGTGTCCTGCCAGGCCAACTAATCCAAAATCCTTTTACTTTGGAACTTGCGGAGCTGGTGGACAGCTGCCTACAGTGAGAGATGTGGAGAAAGAGAAGGAGCTGTGCAGCTTTCACCCCTACACAGACATACCTTGGCTTTTATTTCAGCACGAAATGCTGGCTGTTTGTCAGAACTGCCGTGCTAATCTTACAAATACACACTGAACTTGAATTTCCTTCTTGCTTCTTGGTCTTTTTTATTGAAGCTGCCCTGCCCTCCCGCCGCCCTTGACCTTGCAGCTTGCCTTGTGTTGGTTATTTACGGTGCTGTTTGGTCCCAAGTGCCCTGGAGGGGCTTCTGCATGCCCTCGCCCAGGGCCACATGCTGCTCTGTGCCTGAACTTTGACTTGTTCTTTTGCCTTTCTGCTGTGTATTTTCCAATATATCACTCCTCACTGTGAGGGCGATGCTTTCTTCCCCCATCCAAGCCCCAGCTCATGCCCCTTGGCTTTCCCGAAGCATAAAACACCGCCGCTTTCTCCTGCACACTGGTGGATGTGTGCATGGATGTTACTGTGATTGCTTCCTACCAAACTTGATAGTAAATCAAGGCATCTCTGTGCAGGCATTGCTCATGTTAAATGTCATATTAGATATGTAGCACTTTGTGAAGGCTCCTAGAGAGGATCCCATAGCTGTGCAGGGCTTGGATGTTGTATGCAGTCAGCAGGGCTAGTTGTGTGAGAAGGGAAATGCAGAGACAGCAATACTGCTCATGTCTTTGTCTCTGATGTTAATCCCAGTGCTTCTGTTTTTTGAACACAGTCCTGTCTGCTCTGTGGATTTGATTTACAGAGGTGCCTGGGTACCACACGGACACCAAGGCGGCCAGATGCTGTTTGAATTCTTTTACTGCTGAGTTTGGTTCTGGGCCAAAAGCTTGCTTTTTCCTAAATACCTTTGAGGGGCTGTCAAGCACTGTGCTCCCTCCCCATTCCGCTTCCCACTGCCTAATCCTTCTCCATGACAAGCAAAGGGGATGCTCCTGTAAGATGCCTGTGTTTTGGCGGTGCCTATTTGTGATGAACTAAGGTGAAATGCTGTCAGCTTTGGGAAAAGAGAGTTGGTGACCATGTTTCAGCATACAGGGCCGTTGCTTAGTAAATCTTGGCAGCCCCGTAAGCAATATGGAATAGCTTAGAGAAGGTAAGCATGCTGAATGTGTTAATCGTAGCTAATCTAATTAACTGCAAGCTTCTAAAGCAGCTTTCTTTGCACTTTCAGGAGCAGCTCTGCTTGAGAGGATAATCGTCTTAGGTTCTGCTGGAGGTTTACGTTGGGTTGGGGCACTCCTGAGCCAACTCATGGCTTTATCAAAGTTGCTGTGGCCTGTTGGCTTTTCCCTCATCTGAAGCTCAGGGGGAAAGAAAACACCCAAAACATGAGGATGAGAGAATGAACTAATCCATGGTTTCCTTTCTCCTAGGTGCGTGTTACTACGATGCCAACCAGTCGATGTACGTGTTTGGAGGCTGCACCCAAAGCAGCTGTAATGCTGCCTTCAATGACCTCTGGAGACTTGATCTGAACAGCAAAGAGTGGATCCGGCCCCTGGCATCAGGTGAGAGCAGCCATGCAGCCCTCCCTAACCCTTCTCCAGCTGCCCCGCTGCCAGAGCCTTCATCACCACTCACCTTGCCTCCAGGCTGGGTGGTCCCAGTTTTATCAATGAGTGGTTTTCAGCTGACATCCTGAACGCCAATCTGTTGCCTGCAGCAGGGTGCTGTGAGGCAGAATGAGTTGTTTCTGGTTTTCCTCTTCATCTGGAGAAGTTATTCAGCACCAGTTCATGCCGTGCATGATGAGGGACATTTAACTGCAGTCACAAGAGCTCGTGCTGATAAGAATTGTTGTCCCAAAGCTGAGATTGAGTATCTCTGCTAGTTGCTGCTTAGGTATTTGAAGGAGTAGATGAGACGTGCCCATGCTGGCTGCCCAGAGCAACCAGGAAAACATGGCAAAGCAGGTACATTCCTGCAGCCCTCGTGCACAGAGCAGGAAAATGCCACCAGTTATTTCCCACACTGGTTTTAAACTCAAAATGTCACACACAAGGTGCTTGCTTTCCATGGGTTTTTGAATTTGGCTACCATAACTTCTGAAAGAAGCAGAATTTGGGCAGCTCTTGGTAATGTGGAGCAAGAAGTGAATATAAAACTAGTTGCTTGGGTAAAAGCTTTACTTTTAATGAGGGAAAAACAAAAGGAAAAGGAGCTCAGCATTCACCATGCCTTCCTTGCTGAGTTATCTGCTTGAATGCAGACTCCTTCTGACCCTGCTTCGTGTGCTGGGTAAGTATTGAGGATTACTTGGTCATTGTTTAAAGCTGTATTTTCCTGATTCCTTTTTTTAATGTGAAATCCTACAAGATCAAGATGTTTCTGTGTTCGAATGTTACCTGGGAACTTTTCAGATGCAACTTTGTTAATGCAACTTGGTGCTTGATGACCACTCATGGGAAACAGTTCTGCACACGCTTTGACATTTCAATTTGATTTTTGAGTCTGCACATCCAGCATAAGATGTGGGCAGGTGAGAGCTAGGCAGGCTTGGGCTTAAAATGGAGGAGGAAAATAACCCACAGTGCTCTCACTCTTCCTCCTGCTGTGCCGTGGTGCTCGCATGCTCCTTTCCCCCTGCTCTGCTGGAGAAGAGGCCATGGGTAGCATAAACAGGATGCTGGGTTATGCAGGCCTCTGCTCTGACCCAGGCCAGCTATTCTTGCAGCCCAGCAAGTTCTTCCGTCAGATTGAATGTGGGGCACAGCTCGCCCTTAGCGCTCACACCGCGTTCAGGAATCCAACCGCCAGCACCCAGCTCTGCATCCCAGCCACCCTGCTGCTATTTCACAGGGTGAAATTCCCGCTGCCTTACTAACAAATAGCGCTGTTAAAAAGAACAAGTCCTGTGGGAATATGTGTCAGAATTAAGTCCCATGGGAAGATCCCCCGAGGAAATATTTCTGCATGCTGTCATGAGTGCACAGAGCGAGATCAGATCGCAACTGAAACTTCAGGGCAGTCTCAGTGAACAGAGAGAGCTCTTGTTCGTCAGTCTTCAGAGAAGATGAGTCACCCGTGCCTGTGCTGGTGGTGGTTTCTTGCACATAGCTCCTTTTTGGTGCCCTAACCAAAGTGTTGGCACCCACTGCCTGGGAAAGAATAGTGACTGGAGGGGGCAAAAGCAGAGAGCTTTGAAACTTAAGAGTCAGATGTAAATAACACGAGAGGGAGCTTAAAAGGAGAGCTGACATTGATGGATGAATGCTTGCTCCGGCAGGGTGTGTGCGAGCTAATTGCTGGTGGAGGTTGAGGAGGAATTCCCACCCCGTTGCTGCAGGTCACTGGCTCTGCATGCTCTCTGGAGTGGTTGTTCTCCAGGGGAAAATGGTGGCTTCTCCTCCAGTTCTGACTCGGAGAGGTTTGATCATGCATAATTACTTATGCCCTTATAAATCATGGGTATCTTATCTAATCTAATTAGAGCCGTAGGGGCAGCCGGAGTGTGGTGCCAGGTCTGAATGCCTTGCAGCCCATCCAGTGCTGTGCCACATGTGAGCAGGATCAGCCTCATCCCTGCCCCTTTCCAAAGGGCTTTTCCATGAGAAAGCTCCCTTTTCGGTTGTTTGTGCATGTTGTTTTTGTTTGGGTTTTCTTACGGGCGGACATTAAATGAGATGACATCAGAGCTGAGTAATTCACCTCCAATCTGAGCTGCTGCACTGAATCTGGGAGTAAATATTTAGCCTTCAGAGAAATAATTAGCCCATGCTTCTTTAGTCTTGGAGACGGGGGAGGGAGATAATTGCTTCAAAAAAACCTAATTTTTGAGGTTTCAGAGTACTACTTGCTTAGATCTAAAAGGATGGCATTTATTTCTGCTTATTGGACTGGAACAGAACAAGAGAGTCAATGCCTAGCTTTCAAGTAGCTCTTTTTGCTGGTGGGGTGTAATGCCTTACAAAGGTGAGTAGGCAGCAGGCTCTTTATTTTAGAAACATGAACAGGAATGCCTCTGAACTCTCAGCTGCAATATCCTATTAGGCTAGATGGGCCTAGAAGGCAGGTGCTGTCCTTGGTGAGCCCTTTTCTCTGGTGTTGGGGATGCTTTAGTTGCCTTTATTTGCATAGTTAATCAAAATCTTCTTTGATTTTTGGCCATTCTATGCAGAGACAAACCTGATTGAGGGCTGGAGGTGGTATAAGCTGGAGTTTGTTTATCCAGCTGGGGGCAAGGGTTCATCTCAGCTTTGCCACTCAAGCTACAGCATGCTGCTCTTGCAGTGAGGGCACAGGCTTTGGTGTTGATAGATCCTTGGTGCTCCCTAAATATGAGTTCTCGTGTGGCTGAAACAGTCGTGGAAGAAACCTGAAGCCAGTCAGTGCTGAGACTCAGCCTTTGGTGTGATGGAGCTGCACGTAGCCACGTGATGAGAGCTTTTTTTGTGGCAATACTGAGGCATGGAATTGACCAACCCAGCACTGTTCTGCCCCGGTGGCAGGAAGAGTTATCCAAACATCCTTTGCTTGAGACCCTATCCATCTCTGTGCTGTGGCAGGTCCAGGGGGAGGCTGCCTCAGCCGTCAGCACTGACCCAGACCCGTCAGTGTTTCCCCTTGGTGTTTCACGTCCACATCATCCTCAGGCTGCAGCAGAGAATTTACTGGCAGAATTGAGAGCACGTCTCCAGGCAGTATCCCTCCGGCCTGCCTGTGCTATTTCAGACTCCTGAAGCAACTATGTGTTTCTGCAGACTTTCTCCCTTCCTGCATTCGTTGGTTTATGTTCCTCTCAAGTCCTGCTCTTGGCCTCTGCCTGTTGGAGACATGTACTGAGCTGGGAAATCCCTTTTTTAAACCAGAGAGAATGCTGGTGGCTTTGCCCGTGCTCCTGAGGGCTTATGGAGCAGAGGAGGAAAGCCTTTTTTAAAACAGAGCCTTTCACAGCACTCATAAAATAAGGAATGACAACATAAAAAAAAGCTCTTTGCAGCCAAAATCTTGAAGTCCGTGCATCCTGCCTGCTGGGTCTGCTTTTCCACCCTGGGCCAAGCACCATCCCTTGCTTTGCTTTGCATTCTCCATCCAGCTGCAGGAGAAAGCAAGAAGGGCTCAGAAAATCACAAGCCCACCCTTAAGCTGTGTGCCCCCAGCACCCTGCTCTCAGAGCAGCCCGGCAGCCCTGCTGCTCAGCTCTTCCTGTTTGCAGTGAGCAGTCTGGCCGTGCAGGCATCCCCGTGGCCACCCTTCCTGCAGCAGGGCACAGCTCCCAGCACTTGCTTCCTGCTGCTTTCTACTCCGTGCAGTGAGGCTGCCTTCGTTTTTGCTGAGGAGACATGCCTCCTCTCCCTTCAGATTTCAGACTTAAATCAGGCTTGAAGGCAGTGCTCACTGTGTAGATGCTTTGATCCTCTCTGTACGTTTTCAGACCTTGCTGAGATGCAGCTGCATGAGAGCGACTGGTCCTGTGCCTTACTGCTGTCACCTGAAATGAGCAGCCAGCTCATTCAGACTATACTGAAAGCATTGAATTGATTGAAGCAGTAAGAGTGCAGCAGTCACTCCCACATCTGTTGCTCCAGCCCTGCTCTTGCCCCAGGTTTCACTCCGCTCCATGCTTCAGCAGTGCTGGTTTCTGGCTTGAGTTTTGAGTCGAATTTTGGGATTGGGTTTCCCCTTGTGAGCAGGGGGGAAGGTGCTTTTGATGGTGTTGTGTCAACAGAAGGAGCAGACAAAAGGAGGTAGGGGGAACTGCTGTCACCTGTCCAAGGGAGCAGCGCCACATGTGGTCCCACTGTGGTGGGAGGCTCTCTTGGCTGCAGCACCAGAGCTCTGCCCATTAGTCGAGTGCTATACCCTTAACAAAGCTGTCCAAAAACTTTGCCCCAAGAAGGAAGCTGTGTTTTCATCATCTCCTTTTGAAAAACAGCAGCAAGTTTACAAAACAGTTGGTGAAGTTTCAGAACAGTAGGCCTGATTTGGGGCCACCTGAGTGCTCCTTGCAGAGCTGAGTGGAGATGGGGGTGTAGCGATGGGTACAGGTTACGGGGAGGTTGTGCAGCTGAGAGCCAGCAGGCATGAAGGGAGAACTCTGAATCTGTCCACCAGTGTAAATAACACATGGGGCTATGGGATGTCAAAGGGATTGGTGGCATTTCTGAAGTAGAAACGATTGTTTGAATAGCAGAAACGCTCTGGATTTGTTCAAAAGCCATTAGGTCTGATGCCCTCCTGGGGTAATACAGATTGTTCAGTTGCTGTCCTTGGTTGTGTGTTGCATCTCCTCTAATAGCAGTCCCTGCGGAGACTCATGACTGAAATGCTCCTGTCTGACCCCGTGCTGCGATGCCTCTGTTCCCATTGCAGGATGACTTGCCTTGGATTGATACAGTGAATGATCTCAGGCACATTCTTGCTTTGGCCAAAATCCTGACCTGACCACTGCAGCAGTGCCTCAAAAACAATGTTTCCCAGTCTGTGGGCTGCTGCTGGTCACTGAGATGCCAGAGTGCAGCCTGCGAGAGGTTTGTTAGTGAAGCAAACTTGTTTCCCTCCTTGCGTACATGGGAACTAGGAGAGTCAATTTGGAAAAGAAGCTTTCAGAATTTAGCCTAACTTGTTTCTGTTTACAGCCGGCTGCCCTTGAGGGGAAGGCTGTGAAGGGATCTCTGCGTGCTTGTGCTTTTTGAAGCTTAGTGCAGTGCTGAGCAGAGCTCTCTAATTGAAAGCACACCTCGCTTTTCAGTAAAAGCCTGGGATCACCTTAAGCACATTAAGGCCATGTCATAGCTCCTGGCCTCCTGGGAATCAAAAGAGGTGAAAACCTGATAACTTGGCACAGAACAGTGCCTCTAATTATCACTGCAGCTGCTGGCTTCAGGTGTCTGATCTGTCAAAGTAGAGCAGGTTAATGAAACAGATGGAAATTCCTTGCTGTATGCTCAGTGTCTTTCTAGTTGAAAGCTGGAGTGGATGGATCTGAATAAAGATCATTGTGTTCATGCTGCCCTTCAGGACAGGCGCTGTTGCAGCTCAGGTTGCTTGGAATTGCTTTTTCCAATTAAATCTATTGATATTGTTCCTTCTTTAGGCTCACAGGTGATGCTGTGCCAGCTGTGTCCTCCAGCACACTGCTCACTGTGGAAGGGACAGGGAGCACTGAGGGGGACCTTTGCAAAGTGTTTGGCAAAGAAAAGGCGAAGTAGTTCTTCTAAAGCAAGGTTGGAGTAACCAGAGAGATCTAGCTGATGGTACAGACAGAAACCTTGCAGAGCTGTGCAGTGATCTGCTGCTCCCAGCTGCTTTGAGTGTGAAAACTCCAGTTGGGCAACACTTAAAACAATTTCAATTGCAAAATGCAATCTTGCAGAAAGTGTACAAGCAGCTGGGTTTGCTGCGTGTGAAAAAGCAGCACGTTGCCTGTGCATGGAGGGCTGGCTTCCAGGAGATAATCCATCGCTGTTTAGGTTCGATAGGATTGCTCTGCAGCAGCGATTAAACGCTCGATCTCAGCAGGTTTTGGTTTACAACACACATCTATCCTCGCTTTGATTTGCCAGGCTCTGTCTTTCCCTATTCTTGCTGCTTCTTGCTTGCCTTTAACCTTTGAAAGTATTTTCTTGTTGTCTGGATCTGTTTTCATCTGAAACGTGTTCCCCAGCACTGCACTGTCCAGGGCAGCTGTTCCCCTTGGCCAGCAGGACTTGGGTCTTCAGCACAGGTGGGGAGCACAGACCCCAGGGACTGGAGAGACACAGCATGGGATGCAGCCAGCAGCAGTGCAGGAATTACACCTGGGATGTGCAGGTGGGAAGAGCCCCCAGGTTGGGCACGGGTCTCTTCCCACAACTGTTTGCCAGGAACTGTTCACCAAGGCAGATGGGAAAAGAGCCCAAAGTCAGTGCCTTCTTCCCTGGCTTTTGTACAGCTTTTGAATACTTTCTGCCTGCAGAAGAGCCCATTGGAGAGAGCAAAGCCCTAAAACTTGTTGGCAGGTCAGTGTAATGGGACATGGATTTGGTACACCTCTACCAGGGTTAGAAGAAATATCCGTGCCTCCTATTCTTGTGCATGCAAACAATCTGCAGCATAGAAAATGGTGGAGCACTTAGAAACTTGCTCATGCTCACTCAGTTTTCAAGGCAGAGGTTTAACCTGTTGCTCTTAAGTATGTGTTTGTCTGTGAGAGGCTGTGCTTCTCAGCCCATCCTCCCTTGCAGGGAAGGAGATTTCATCCACTGATGCTGTTCTGACAGCCATCTCCTTTCCTCCCTGGTGGTGCAGGCTGTCCCCTGACCCAGCTCAGTTAGTCTGAGCTCTCCATATCAATGCTGATGAGCCACGTGTGAAGCTGCTTTTACATCAGCAGTCCAAAACAACTTGTGACTTCTCCTTTCCCATCCCTGCTCTCAATACTCTGCATCCGTTCTGCCCTTACTGGGAGTTCAGCACATTTTTATCTGTGTGCAAAGCATGGGAAAGCAGTCCCTGCTGTGGGAAATGCACTCCTTGGACTGACAGCCCATGTGCTCCTGTCAGCATGGCTCTGCTACGCTGTCAGCTGTGCAGGGAGATCTGCCTTACCCTCCTGGTGCCCTCTTGGCCTGCCTCTGACAGTTGTGGTTGGAATATGCAGTGCTCTGCAGCTTGGGAGCTTTCACAGGGGGAAGTGTGATGGAGGAGGCTGGCAGAGAAGTGTCTGAAAGAGAAATGGATGTTTTAAACAACTGTCTGAGTTGCCTTAGTTCAGGACTAAAGACATTAGGTTCTCTTTAAGGCACTGCACTGCAAGGGAAGAGCTGAGCAAGTGTTGGTGCAGAGATGGAGTCATGCAGAGGAGATCCCACACCTCTACTCATCCTTGTCGAGCACAGGGGTACGTTTCAGTCTCAGCACTCACTCATTTTATTTCCTCAGCCACATGCCAGAAAACAGACCCCTCTCAAGACGTTATCAGCACGAATGGCAGCACTGTTCCATTGCAAATTGCAAATCACTCCATGGCAAATCAGCAAGGCATGAAAAAGAGCTTGTTGCTTTAACCTTGTTGGATTTAGATTCTCAGAGAGAAGGTCCCCAGGCATGGATCCCTCCAGAGATTAATGGAGGAATTTTCCCACTCTTGCCTTTATTGGACTCTGGGAGTTTTGAGCTTCTCTGGTCCCCCTTTTCTCCAAGCAATGCACAAAGGTAGGAGCAGGGACTGCTGCTGAGTGATGCCTGATGTGTGCCACTTCTCAGCATTGTGGGCACTGTGTGCTCATTTTAAACGTGACCCCAGGCCATCTGCAAATCCTGCTTATGAGCATGCTGTACCAAAACTGGGGGAAACTATTTGTGGCAGTAAATAAGAAGACCATGATCTGCAAAAATAGGTTTCTGATGCTAGGAGTCCTTATATAGACAAACAAGTAATTGTGCCTTGTTAATGGTGCTGACCACTCAGCAGCTCCCAGTGAGTTTGGAAGCTTCTGCATGTCACTTGTTTGAGATTTGGTTGAAACTTTGAGCATCCACTGTTGAAATTCAGCATGTAAATCTCCATCCTGAAATACTCAGTGCACTGCATGCAAAAGCCAAAGGCTTGGAGAGCAATTTGTTTTTTAATGGCCTCAAAGTACAACCCTGCAATCTTTCAAACTGGTGTTGCCATAAGCAGACATTAAGCCTGGTTTTGCAACAGCTTTTTTCTGCTTGGCTGTGTAGGGATGTTAACATAGTAGGTATAAAACCTGTGGCAGGGTTTCCTTGCAGCAGTCTGGCTATTTCCTGATGCCTGTTGCCACAAGAACTGTAGAGAACTTTATTTCTTCAGGATATCTGCTATCCTGACAGATTTATGTGAGATACATCTCAGGCAGATAGAGCTTGGAGATGTTGGGAAGGCTCTGCTTGCAGGCTGTGCTGACACCTATCGGCAGGAGCTCCTGCAGGGAGGGAAAGCCTTGCAGCTCAGCAGGGCTTTCAACTGCTGCTGTGCCTTTGCACTGAGGACCCTGTCCACAAAAATCTCCTATGTCACACTCGAGATTGACTGTGCAATGTTGATATTCTGGTATATCACAGCCAACGTGGTTTGCTTTCAGAGAGCTCCAAGTGCTCGTGCTTCATAGCCTGATTCACAGAATCACTAAGGTTGGAAAAGACCTATAAGATCATCCAGTCCAACCATCCACCTATCATCAAAAGGTGATTCTCCACCTTTCACAAGAACATCTGCTTTAAAACAAATCTCTCCTTCAATCTGTGGAATGACAAAGCACTGGCTCACACTTGTCTGCAGTCCAAAGGTGAATCTTCATTCCTTGCATGAAATACTTAGCAAGTTTGGCATTAAGTGCTGGAATTACTGGAAGAAGGGGGAGAAATGTGAACAAAGCATAGAGTGCAAACCAGCTGCTGAAAGCAGCAGCAAGTGGGGCAGTTAGGGACCCCCATGCCAGGCTTTCAGCAGGTAGTTGCATTTTCTTTGCAGAACAGCTCCAAACTGAGCAGAGCCCTGCTCTTCCTGAGGCTGAGCTGCCTGTATTTCTCTGGGGAGGCTGTTTTGACTGCGCACACAGGATGAGGAGAGGGATGTTTGAGGTTTTTGGGCCACTTAGTAGCCCTTAACCTCACCGAATTGCTCAGCAGCCATTTCCTGAGACACCAGCAATTTGGGGCTGGGCTGGAAGGAGTTCTCAGCCTTGTGGAATTGCCCTGCTGTGTCCCTCCTGCTATGGCAATGGGACAGGAGCTGACTGGGAGTGTGACTCGAGTGAAAAGTGTGGAGCTCAGCACAGACTGAGCACGCTCCTCTGAAACCCACACATTCTTCAGTCCCTTCCCTACAGTTACTCTGTCATTACCAAGTTGCAGTCTGATACAGCAATTTCCATTCCTCCTTTTGCCTCCTGGAGGGAAGATGAGCAGCAGGAGCTGATCAGCCCTTTCTCTCTCAGCTCCCGAGCTCTTTAATTAGCATTGGAGCTGCTTTGTGTAGGATGGTGGACTGTTACTCATATCACTGAAAGTCTGCAGGGTATGGTATCACTGGGGTGGGGGGAAAACATGCAATAAAGCTTAGAAAAGCTGGCTGGTATTCTGTTCCACCCACCTGGAGGGAGAGGGAGCTTGCAGCAGCACTCCCTTTTAGGGCAGGGCCTGATTTGCATTTCCCAAAAGCAGGGGAGGTTGCAAAGAAGGGGATGGGATGACCTCAGTGTGAGCAGCACTCAGCACCTGGGAGTGACGCTGCAGTGACAGTGCTGTGAGAAACATTCCCAGCCCAGGATGGGAGCAAACACAGCCCCTCCTGCACCATTGTGTGCAGAAATTGCAAGGCAAATTGCACGGTGCAGAAATTGCATCCTTGTTTTCAGCTATTAGGAGGGAAGGGGGCAGAGCCCCGGGCGTTTTGGCACTCCTATCTTGTTGCTGTTTTGCTCAACACTCCTGTTACTGTGTGAAGAGGTTTCTGATTAACGTTAGCAAAGAGTGACTCAGTAATCCTGTTGCATAGGGTTCATAGGGCACTGCCGCTCCTTTTAAACAGCTTTATAGGCTGATGGGACTCCACGGTTGGGCTGCGTGGGAATTTCCAGGACGAAGAAACGACTGTGACATTGCAAAAGCGAGTGACTGATGCTTTACTGATAGAGATTTCTGACTTCTGCATCCACACGAAGCGCTGCAGGACTCTTGTCCTCTGCTTCAGCACTGTGCCACGAGCCTGTGTCCTTGTCAGATGGGAGTTTGCTGTCCTGGACACCAAGGGGGTTGGTGTACACACCCCAGTTCTTATATTCTTGCAGAACACCTCCAATATTTCTGCATCGGTGCACGGAGGGACATGGTTTAGTGGGTTTGGTGGGCGTGGGTTGATGGTTGGGTTGGGTGGCCTTTGTGGTCGTTTCCAACCTTAATGATTCTCTGAGATTCGTTTCCCTGAGCAGCATCTTGCAGGCAGCAGCCACGTGTGCCTGCAGAGGGTTTGATGGAGGTGGGCTGTGCCTGCAGAGGGTTTGATCGAGGTGGGCTGTGCCTGTTGGGAAGGCATTTCAGGCCCTGCTCCATTTTGCTTAATCTCCTACAAAGCTGAGGTTGTGTCTGTGGCGTAGATCTCTTTTCTCACATAAGAAACCCAGATTGAAGGGAACACTAAGTCACGTGTGGCTTTAGTAAGGGAAAATGATACTTTCCTGGCTCTTAAAAGCTTTAAGGTTTAGCAGTCCCAGTCCAAAGCCAGTGTTGCAAATGATCTCAGTGGCTCTTTGAACAACTGAGGACAAAAACAGGTGAATGTCGGACGCTGGATCTGAGGCAGCTGCAATGAATCCTAAAGGATGCAGTTCCATTCTGGAGAGAGCTGGTGTGAGACCTGCATGCGGATGCCCACATTTCCCAGTAGAGTGGCCCTTTGTTACCTCCTAGTTGGGATGCCAGGGCTGGGATTGCCAGAAGTGCTGCTCCTCTGCCTCCAGGCTCGTTGTCATCCTGCTCAGCGCTCTGCTGGGGGAACAGCTTTCAAGCAAATCTGCAAACTACTGCAGAAAAATCCAGGCTGCGAAGCCAAGGGATTTTTTCCTTCTCTGGTTTCCCTTCCCATGGAGGGAGAAAGATCTGGGGGGATTTCATGCTGTCAGACAAGACTCAGGATCCGCTGAGCAAGGCAGATTGCGGCCTGCCTGTCAGTGGGGCACAGCCATGCTCTGAGGGTAATGCCTGGGCAGATGGCGTGCTGGGGGGAACGAGGTTTCCAGATAGGGCTCCCAGTTTGGTCCCTTTCAGTCTGCCAGCCTGAAGGCCAGGCTGCTAAATGCGATCCTGACACGCCATCAGGAGCTCTGCATGAGAGCCGTGCGCTTGGAGCACTGTAAGCGCAGGCTGCCCTTTGAGCTGCTCATTCTACTGGCACTAATGGCAGCCAGATTGCTTTTTCTTTTCTCTTTCTGAAAGGAATTTGCTTTTGACCAATGCTTTGCAATTCTCTGTAAGCACAACACAAACTCTTTGCAGCAAAAGCCAGCACAGCGTTTTGTCCTGCTGCGGATGGGTTGTGCTGAAGCACCGCGGCTTTGCAGAGCTACAAAAAGCTTAGGAAACATGAGGTTACCAGCACGTGTTGCTTTCATATCTGACTGTTCAAGCTTAGCATCTCTCTGGCTTTTTCACCCTCGTACACCCAATAGCTCTTCTGTATCTTCCCATCACCTTGGGATGGTACAAATGCATGGCTTTACTCCATCTCCTCTCCTACAGCATTTCCCGAAGCAATATTGATCTGAACCAATTCTTTCATCTGGCTAATTCCATCACATCAAAAGCATCGTGCAGCTTTTCCCCTTTGTTTTTATTTTCATCTTTTGAGCTCCGCTTGATGTTCATTGCTTGCCCTCTTTCTGGAGCTGCTCGGGGGCTTAAAAGGCAGCCTGGAAATGCATGTTGCACGTGCCCCTGCAGCAAGGTTTTTCTTTTGTGGCTGCTCGTGCTGCTCCAGTGGCATTAGAAGGCTGAATAAATGGGCTTTGAAAACTGCTTATAAGGACATTTTGTAGATCATTGGTGTTCAGAGCTCGCATCAGAAGCGATCAGGGGCCAGCAGTTCTCTTCCACACGTCCACGGAAGCCAGAGATTTGGTTGGTTTGTTTGTTTGTTTGAAAAGCATCTCTGTTTGGTGAGAATCCATCAGCTGGAACGAATAGCTCCATCCAGCTTTTGGTCACTCATCCCTGCTAAATAACCAGCACCAGCTGGAAAGAGATGGCTTCCTCTATGTTAAGAAACAGTTAATAGTGCTACACCCTCTGCGTGCTAGAATTTTTATCCTGGGGAGAGAGAATCTGATACTGGGCTTGATGATGTTATCAGGTGCAGAGCTTGGCAAGGAGGAGCTTCCATCACATTGACCAAGGAAGCTGTCAAAACAGCACAGTTAGCTAACGAAGCCTGTCTGCGGGCACTGCCATCACTCAGAAGCTTCGTTTGGTGGTGGGATAGCAGAGCTAGGAGAGGAGGAAGCCCTCCTGTGCCAGACATGCTTGGAACACCGCTCTGCCATCCCAGGGTGAGTCACTGCAGGCTGCAGCCATGTCCCTTTCATGCTGCTGCTGCCTGCCCCATCCCCATGCTCCACATGCCTGGGACCTGAAGTCACAAAGGCTGCAGCCCGCTGCCTGTGCTGTGTCCCTCGGGTGCTCCCTTCCCTTCTCAGCCTCGGAAAGGAGCCAGGTGAGCTGTGACCGGGTGGGGGAAATGAGTGGAAACTGAGTCATGCTCGGGCACTGCCTTCTACCAAAGGTACTTTGTGTCTCAAACTTGGAGTGGGTATGAACCAGGCTGCAGCATTAGCTCGCAGTTTGCTGGCCGCAGCACCCGGAGCTCTTCTCTGCCCCAGAGATAAGCAGGCAGTGTTAGTTCTCCATCTCGCAGCCGCTCTCTGTTCCCACGTTGAAGGCAGGACCAATGAAGCTCAGCCATCTTTGATACCACAGCCGTATCACACAGCAATTCTGCAGAGAGCCGTCGTGCTCTGCGATGTTTCCCCCACTTCTGTGTGCTCCACCCATGGGCCAAAGTTCATCAATTGCCCTGACACAGAGCTGCTGCCCAGAGCAGCGAGGTTGCTCTGCACTGCCTGCTCCCTTTGAAGCCCTGTGCATACCACACTGTCTGCTCCCCGTGCTTGGACTGGGAAATTCACCTTTTTCCTGCCTGCTAGAAGAAAACACTGCTTTCATTTTCACCTGCACAACCTCCAATAAGAGGCAATGCTTCCTGCAAAACCAGGGCTGACCTCTGCCTTGGGCTGATTGCATGGTGCTTGTTGTCTCCTTTGGGAAGCACCTTGGTGTCTGCAGCAGGCTGGCCTTCAGCTTGCAGCAGGACGAAGACCTTTCAGAGCAAAGTGGTGCTTTGCCTCTTGGCCCCCACCCCAACTTGCAGTGGGACCCTTTTTGTTCAACATTAACTCCTGTCCCAATTTAAAACCCACACTTTACATCACACTGGGATCCCCATTGCAGATGGACAAGCACACCCCGACCAGCTACGTGCCCCTGTGCCATGTCCTGGCTGGATGAGCCCAACCAACTTCTTCTCTCCAAACCAGATCGAAGCCTTTCTGGCAACCAATTTGCCATGCCAAGCTTGGGAGTGTCACCTCTAAGCCCTGCCAGGGCTGCAGACCTGCTGGTGTGGATGAATGAACTGCACACAGCCAGGAAAACTGGAAACATGGAATCTGCAAGGGAACAGCAAGTAACTGCCCATAACCCTCTTCTGGCACTTTAATCTTTAAGGAGACTGTGGGTATGGCCTTGCCATGCTCCATATGTGCCCTAGCACCTGAGAGCAGCAGTACAACCTGCTATGTGCCCAGCAAAGGGCTCCTGGGTCGGGGTGCTTTTTGGCTCAGCTGTTCTCACCCGCCACCTGGAATCCATCACAATCGAATTGCTTTTCTCAGCTGCAGCATCTTAAAATAGCTGCTCCGGTTTCTTGTAAAAATAGTCCCAGTTCTGCATGTCATTACCTGCTAAAAATGCTTCCCTGAGTCCCATTAGGACATCAGAGGAGAGCGGTGGCTTTGTTATCTCAGCACTTCAGAGAGGGTGACGGTGCTTCCATGGCCACGTGCACAGCTTTGCCCTTGGGCTCTCCTGGTCCCGCACAACCCTTTTTTCGTGTGATGCTTTCAGGTGGTGTCTTTATGATGATTTGAGACCTGCATTGATGAAGGAACCTACCTGGTGCTGGTTACAGCTGTAGGAAGCTCAGCCGTTCACCTGACTCAACATCTAACATTGCAGCCACGGAGTATTCCTGCAGAGGCCTGTGCCTCATTCCCTGGTAGACTCAGGGAGTGATTGCTCATTGACACAGCAAAGTGCTTTGGGTGTAATTGTGCCTCTTTGTGAGTCGGGTTTCTGCTGCTGCTGGCGAGTTCCCAAGCAGTCCTCCAGGAGCAGCACTGGATGCATGTGAATTAGCATTCCTTCTTGCTCCGTCCTTGGGGAGAAGTTGGGTATTTGGAGGTAATTATTGCTTTTATTCAGTGCTAAAGCAATAATTTAAAGGGATATGGTGGAAAGCTAGTAATTTCCTGCCAGTGACTGACAGATGTTTTGCCATACGTGAAATGTGCTTTTAGGCTCCTACTAATTACAGCAACACAAATTGGCAGTAGTTTTCTTCCCAGGCTCCCAGCTCTAATTTTGCCTTCTTTTTTTTCAAAGGTGGAGTCCCCACGTCGTCACACTTGGGTGAAATTCACATCAGGTTTGATGCCTGTGTTTGAGGATGGTCTCCTAACCCTCCTCTCTTCTACCCCTGCCCAGGCTCATACCCCTCGCCCAAGGCTGGGGCCACGCTGGTGGTCTACAAGGACCTGCTGGTGCTGTTCGGTGGGTGGACGCGGCCGAGCCCGTACCCCCTGCACCAGCCAGAGAGGTTCTTCGATGAAATCCACACCTACTCGCCCTCCAAAAACTGGTAAGAGAACATCTGGATCTGAAACACTGCCTTTGATCCTCGCAAAGAATGTCTGGGGAGCCGCTGCAGGGAGCGACGGGCTGCAGGGACGGGGAAGCTGCGCACATTCCTGGTTTCCAAGGTGTGGCTGATGCTGGTTTGTCTGAGAGGCTCCGTTTCAAACAGAAAAAGCAAAGCGTTGCTGCTCAGGCCTGGGGAGCTGAGCACGCTGCTGTCTGACACCTCTTGCTGCAGACTCACGCTGAAAGGCTGCCAGCACCTCAGTGCTCCTTGGAATGTCTTCCACACGGGCAGGAGAACTGGGTGCGAATACTTTCAATGCATAATTTGTTTGGCTGTGAGCTTGAGGGCTTTCTGAGGAAAGCGAGAGAGAAAGCCTCAATCCCTGAGGTTTTGCCTTTTGTCTGTGATCCAAAATTCAAAGCTCCCGTGGCCCTTTCCTATTCCCTTGAACCAGCATCCAGCCGCTTTCAGACCGTGCTTTCTCAACTGCTGCCTGTGTGAGAAAGAAGCAAATGCCCTATCAAAGCAGCGAGGGCTCTTTCTGCTCTTTCATTGAGAACTTTTAATCATCAGAAGTGTCAATTATCCACTGCATTTTCGGGCAGTGTCATTTGAATGCTGTAATTAAACTGCGTTGGAAAGAAGTCAGGGCAAACTTAATTAGAAGGGTCAATATTTCCAAGTTTGCCCCGTGGCTTCGTCATGTTTTAGAAATGCTCAGCACATTGATACTTCTAATGAGTTTCGTTACTCTTTGGATCTCTGTTGGTTTTCCTCTGCAGTGCGTCCTCGAGGGCTTGGCTGGCCCGTGGGATCTCTCATTTTGCCATTCATCCAGCTCCGTCCTTCCTGACCCTGTGCTGAATCTCCTTCTCCCTGTTCCCCCAGGTGGAACTGCATCGTGACCACCCACGGCCCTCCTCCCATGGCAGGACACTCCTCCTGCGTCATTGAGGACAAAATGATCGTCTTTGGGGGTTCGCTGGGATCTCGGCAAATGTGAGTTTGGGGTGAAGGCAGTGCGAGGAGTCTGGGCCGGGATGGCGTTTCAGGAAGGGGTCTCTGTGAGGCTGGGCTATGAGAGCCTTGCAGCAGGAACCCTGTGTGACCGCCTGGGCTGCAGGTAAGCGTGCTGCCTGGTTGTCCTCGCAGCACGGAGTGCTGCCAACGCTGCCTGAAGCAGCACCCTGAACTGGGGCAGCAGAGAGGTGTGTGGGAAGGCTGCAGGTCGGTGTTTTGATCAGAGAGCTCTGAGATAATCCTCTGTGCTCACCCTGCCTGCCCTTGTGGCTGGGAGCAGAGATGGGTTGATGCTTGCTGCAGGCTCCTGCAGGGTCTGCTGGCTGTTCACTGCACGTTTCACCTCCTGGAGTGAATTCCCTGGGGGCAGGTAGCCTGCAGCAAACCCGTTCTGTGATAAAACCTCACCCCAGAGTCAGCATTTCAAAGACCCAGAGGGCGTGGTTGTGCTGTGAGCGGGTGCTTGTCTGGGACCTCGAGCTGAGCCTCTGCCTGTTTTCTCATCCCCACAGGAGCAACGACGTCTGGGTGCTGGATCTCGAGCAGTGGGCTTGGTCCAAGCCAAACATCTCTGGGCCCAGCCCTCACCCGCGGGGTGGCCAATCTCAGGTGATGCTCCCTTCTCTCTCTCTGCTCCACAACCAGCCTCAGCACAGGCATCTGCTGCCAAACAGAAACCAGGCATGGCTGAATTTCCAGCTTCCAGGCAGCTCTCTGTGGGTCACCTGAGAACTAGTGCCCCATTCTGAGTCAGTTATCTTTGCAGTCTTTGCATGCCGTGCCCTTGTTTTCTCTAGCTAGCTGTTCTATGAGATTACACTTCTTATCTCCCTGAGGCTCAGGTAGATACCAGACAGCATCTTGCACATGCTCCAGAACTGTAATGAGCATTTCTAGAAACAGACTGCCGTTTAACCCACCAGAGGAAGAGCAGCTATCGTACCCTGTGGCATTTAACAATGAAGTGTTACCATGTGCTGGTTTTGCTGGTCTGAAATGCTCTTCTTTGCCCCCTCAGATTGTCATAGATGACGAAACCATTTTAATCCTTGGTGGCTGTGGCGGTCCCAACGCAGTAAGTATCCTGTGGGGAGCATGGCCATGAACTGCACGTGTCCTGCTGTACCATGAGCCCTGGGTGCAGGCTGGGGAGCAGGAAGGCTCCTTGCTTTCCCCAGGTGGCCTTTTGTCCTGCAGATCCGAGATGGACACTGCAGGCTTTCCAGCAAAGCTGTCACTGCAGCTGGGGCTGCCTTTAATTAATAAAAATCATCCCGGCAGCTATCTGAGCAGCTCACTGAGGTTAATTAGAAGCCCTGACTTTACACAGGGACAGCAGATGGAGATGAAGGGACCTGTGCATAGCCACAGCAGGGTGTAGTCACCCCTGGGTGGTCAGATCCCAATGTAGGTCACTGTCCCTCTGTCTGCAGCAGAGAGGCAGCTGCCCAGCACCATTCCTGCCCCTGGAGGATGATCTTGGCAGCACGCTGGTCTCCTGAATCCCTTGTGCTTTTCTTCACAGCTGTTCAAAGACGCCTGGCTGCTGCACATGCAGGCAAACCCCTGGACATGGCAGCCACTCAAGGTGGAGAATGAGGACCATGGAGCCCCGGAGCTGTGGTGCCATCCTGCCTGCAGGGTGAGTCTGGCTTTGGGACAGATGCAGTGGGATCTCTGGTCTCTCACACACGTCTGTAGACTTTCCTGCCCAGAATGCCCCAAACTCTGTTCCTTTTTGTCCCAGCTCCCTCCCAGCAGCGCCAGCAGCCCCCCAGCAGTCCATAACCCATTCTCTCTCCTCTCCTGCAGGTAGGACAGTGCGTCGTGGTCTTCAGCCAGGCTCCCAGCGGCAGAGCCCCGCTGAGCCCCAGCCTGAACTCTCGTCCTTCTCCCATCAGTGCCACACCGCCCGCCCTGGTCCCCGAAACGCGCGAGTACCGCTCCCAGTCCCCGGTCAGGACCACAGATGAGGCTCCCTGCGTCAACGGCCGCTGGGGCACCCTCAGGCCCAGAGCCCAGCGCCAGACACCCTCAGGTTCACGGGAGGGCAGCCTCTCCCCAGCCAGAGGTGACAGCTCCCCGGTGCTCAATGGTGGCAGCTTATCGCCCGGGGCTGCCGCGCCTGGCGGGGCGTCCTTGGACAGCCCAGTGCAGCTCATATCGCCCGGCACACCCGGAGCCACTGAAGGATGCGACCTGAAAGTTGGGCTCGCTCTGGCGCCGAGGCGGGGATCGCTGCCGGAGCAGAAGGACCTGCGTTTGGGCTCCATCGATTTGAGCTGGGAGCAGAAAGCAGCTTCCCTGTGCCAGGCGGATGGCGCGGACGGCAGGACGCTGCGGAACCCCCCCGAGCACACCAACGGCATCCACACGCCGCCCCACTCCCTGCCGGGAGCCGTGTCCCCCGGAGCACTCCGCAGGAGCTTGGAGGCCATCAAGGCTCTCTCCTCCAAAGCTCCCCCAGCTTCTGCTGCTCTCAGCCCCCCGCTCGGCTCCTCACCGGGCTCCCCGGGCAGCCAGGGCAGCGGTGCCGACGCACGGCCGGGCTCTGCTCAAGGTGACAGCCACTCGCTGCCACCCATCGCCCGCCGCCTGGGCCACCACCCTCCGCAGTCCCTCAACGTGGGGAAGCCTTTGTACCAGAGCATGAACTGCAAACCCATGCAGATGTACGTGCTGGACATTAAGGACACCAAGGAGAAAGGGCGAGTTAAATGGAAGGTGTTCACTAGCAGCTCGGTGGTGGGGCCGCCCGAGACCAGCCTGCACACGGTGGTGCAAGGCAGAGGGGAGCTCATCATATTCGGTGGCCTGATGGACAAGAAACAGAACGTGAAGTACTATCCCAAAACAAATGCCTTGTACTTTGTGCGAGCAAAGAGATAATGTGGCCCGAGCGCATCGCCACCGCCCCTCCCCCATGGCTCTCCCCGTCCCTCTGAAATCTGTCGCGCAGGCATTCAAACTGTGAATTAGGGAACAACAAACAATGCAGCCCAAGCCAACCTCCAGCACGCCCCGGTGAAGCAAATCGTGTTTACAAGCAGGGGGGCAGCGCCCTGCTGTAGGACCTGTTACTGTGCTCCATGCTGCAGCCCAGGCCAAGGATGTAGGGCGAGTCACGGTGCTTTCCTCGAGCCAACCTTGCAGCAGGAGGCTGTCAGCTCACTGCACTGACGATTCCCGTGCTCGGAGGCAGGAAAACAACAGCAATACCTGAACAAACCTTCAGCACTGCAAGCTGTGACCGTAAGCTTTGCTCGACACAAACAAGATGCCTTCTTTTTGCCTCTCACCCCTTTGGCCTGACAGCTTCATTCCTGTCCTTCGTGCAGGACCGTAAGAAGGAAGAAAGGACAGTTTCGCATTGAAAAGCCAAAAAATAAGAATCATTGTGAATAGGACGGGCAGGACTTGGTTCACAGCCCTCCTTGCCCAGCAGCCTTGCTGCTCTGCTGCTGCGCGTTCCCAACAGAGGGATTGGAAATGCTGAAAGGAACAGCCTGAATGCTGAGCGCTGGTGCACCCGAGCGGCACGGCGTGAGCCTCCACTGCAGGAACAAAACCATCTTTGCATGTGCCTCCTTCCGCAAAGATTAAAACAAAGCAAAATCCAAATGGATTGAACCCGTGTGTCCGTCTGGGACAAACTTCCTTCCTTCCTGCCTCCCTCCTTCCTTCCGTTTCAGCTCGAGGTGGGGGGAAGCCGGGCGCGTTCCGCTCCCTCTTACCAACAGCGCGGGCCCTTCCTGAGGATGCTCCCGGCTTCGGCACCTGGAATAGCAAAAAAGTAGGAAACTCACCCCAAAACACGGCCCTGTGCACCGGCAGCGCCATGACGTGGTCCCCATCTCCTCGCCATCCCCACTGAGCTTTGCCGGCTTCGCCACCACAACCCCCGGCCTTTGGGGTCACAGCCCTCCCCAGAAAGGAACGGGGCTCGTTGTTTTCTACTACAGTAGTACCGTTTTGGTCCAGCAGGGCTGGGGATCCCCATTTGGGATGGGGCTGGGAGAGGGCAACGCCTCATCTGCAGCGTGTAGATAAACCTTCGGTTCAATCCGTTCCCAAATCCCTGCTCCCTGGGGACCCCCACGCCACGTCCGACGTTTCTCTCCTGTCTGCATGTCTCAGCATCCCCCCTTAAAAAAATAAAAGGCAAAAAAAAAGTCAAACCGTGGGGCTGCTGGGAGCTGGGTGTGATACGGTCACCCATCCCCACCAGCTGCTCTCCTAACGGCCTCAGATCCCCTTCAGATGACCCCAAAATGGCAGCGCCCGGCAGCTGGGCCACACGTGGGGGGGTGAGGAGTCCCTTTTTGGTGATATTTAAAGAAATCTGTGTACATTTTTTGTTGGGTTTTTTTTTTTTACGTTTCTCTCTCTCTCCCGCGAGGAATTTTTAGCCGTTTAACAAATAAAAATCGGAAGAAGTGGCCGAATGCAGCATCTGTGTGGGCTGGAATGGGGCAGCGCCTGGGGCTCCTGGTGGGGGGGGGTGCGTGGGGCAGTGCTTTGCCATAGGGGTGTCCCTTGGGCCCCCGTCACCTGTAGGGCAGCCCATAACACTGGGGGGTCTTAAACCCGTAAGGCTCAGGGCTCCCTACCCTATAGGTTTGGGGTAACCTATAGCATATGGGGCTTTTCCCTCACGATACAGAGGTTTGGGGGTTCATGTAGGGCTACGGGGCTTATACAGGGCAGCTATAGGGCTAACTCCCCGTGACCTATAGCTTTGGGGTCTCCTATAGGGCTGAAGCCATCCCGATAACTTTGAGGCCCTGGCGCTTGCAGCTCCTGCGAAGTCGCCGGAAGGGGCGGGGCGTATGCGAGGCCACGCCCGTCACGTGATGTCATTTGGGCGGAAACAGCCGCGGGTGAGGGAGGCGGGAGCGCGGCGGGGAGGGATGGCGGGGGGTGGGCGCTGCCCGGGGGCGTTCGGAGACCCGTGGGGCGGCACGCGGGTGGGACGTGGGCTCGGGGCGGGATGCGTGGCCCCGTGGGCGGGCAGGGGGTGTAATGGGATGCCCCACAATGGGGCGTTTAGAGAGGGATGCGGGACCGGTAGGGGCGCAGGGGCCCACTGGGGGCAATGGAGACCCATAGGGGCGCAGTGCCCCACGGCCGTGGGGGTCTCCCCATGTGCTCCCCAGGTGCCCCCCCGCGATGGTGGAGCCGGGCTGGCTGCTGTCCCCCCCCGGCCGCCCCTACCTGGCCTCCATCCTCCACAAGAACCAGCGCAGAGTTTTTGGTGAGACCCCCCCCAGCGCTCCCCAAACCCCTCACATAAACCCCAAACCGCCCCAAAAATCTCACCCCCGCTTCACCCCCCCAGGGCTGCTGGAGCGCCCCGCGCTGCCCCCCGCCCTCAGTGTCCCCACGGTCACCTACAAACTCTTCCTGTCGGGACGCAGCGGGGTGGGCAAAACGGCGTTGGTGGCAGCGCTGTCTGGGAGCCCCGTGCCCCCTTTGCACCGCGAGACGTTGGGTACGGCGGGGGGATGTGGGGTGCTCGGGGTCACGGTGTGGGGGGGACACAGCGGGGATATGGGGTCCCATGGGATGCTCAGTGTAACGGTACCAATAGGGGCACAGTGGGGGGAATATGGAATTCGTGGGATGCTCGGTGTCGTGGTACGGTGGGGAGTGCACAGACATGGGGTCCATGGGGTGCTTGGTGTCATGGTATGGTGGGGACAGCAGGGACATGGGGTCTGTGAGATGCTCATATTAATGGTACCATAGGGACACGGTGAAGACATGGGGTCTATGGGGTGCTTGGTGTCATGATATGGTGGGGACAGTGTGGACATGGGGTCTGTGGGATGCTCAGGTCAGTGGTACCATAGGGACATAGTAGGGGGACATGGGGTCCATGAGGTGCTCGGTGTCATGGTATGGTGGGGACCACAGGGATACGGGGTCTATGGGGTGCTCAGATTAATGGTACCATAGGGACACGGTGAGGACATGGGGTCTATGGGGTCTATGGGGTGCTTGGTGTCACAGTGCCATAGGGACACAGTGAGGACACGAGGTCCATGGGGTGCTCAGTGTGACGGAATAATGGGGACCGCAGGGACGTGGGGTCTGTGGGGTGTTTGGTGTCACAGTATGGTGGGGATATGGGGTCTGTGGGGTGCTTGGTGTCATGGTGCGGTGGGGACGTGGGGTCCAAGGGATGTGTCACAGTACGGTGAGGCCCTTGGCTGGATGTGTCCCATCGCTGTCCCGCAGGCATCGAGGTGAGCACACTGTTCTGGCCCGCCATGCCGCTGGGCTCCGAGCGCCCCGTGCTCTTCCAGCTGCGTTTCTGGGACTGCGGGGAGAGTGCCCTGCGGAAGTTCGAGCACCTCCTGCCCGTGAGTTGGAGACAGACGTGGGGTCAGGGCTGGATGAGGGGCGCTGAGAGATGGGTGACGGCCGCCTCTCCTCCTCCAGGCCTGCAGGGAGGAGGCGGAAGCCGTCCTTTTGCTCTTCTCCTTCACCGACCGCACATCCTTCGAGGAGCTGCCGGCGCGACTGGCGCGTGTGCTGCAGCCCGGCGAGGACACGCTGCGCGTGGTGGTGGGCACCAGGTACCGGGGGTCCCCAGCAGCCCCCACCCCATTGAAGCAGAGCACCTCGAATCCCCTGCACTGCCCTTCCCTGCTTTCCCCTAAGACCCCAAATCCCGAGCGCTCCAAATCCTCGGTATCCCGCAGCACCTTGCATCTACATCACCCCCACCCCCAGCATCTCAGCACCCCAAAATCCTCATCACCTTCCAGCACCCCAAACCCTCAGCATCCCAGAGCAGCCAAAATCCCATCAGCCCCATCCCTATCAAATCCCAGTCTCCCAAATTCCAGCACCCCAAATGCCCAGCATCCCAGCACCTCCCATATCCCTCAGCACCCTAAATCCCATCCCCCCTCAAATCCTCAGTCCCCCCTTATCCCAGCATCCCCCTCCCTGTTCCCCCCACCTCCAGCCCTGTCGGATTTTTGGGGCGCTGCCATCACCGTAACCCCTCCATGTCCTCAGATTCGACCTGTGTCCCCACACTGCTGTGACGGAGGCGGACGTGGCTGCCTTCGAGGACAACTGGGGGCTGCGGGTGCTGCGGGCGGGGGGTTCTGGGGTGGGCCGGGGGGGTCTGGCACGGGTGGCCCCACTGCTGGATGCCCTGGTGGGGCAGCTGTGGCAACGCGACCAGATGGCGGCTGGTGTCATCCCAGAGGGTCAGGGGGCCCCCGAGGGCTGAACCCCATTTTGGTGGGGGGTTCCATGTTTTGGGGGCGTGGGAGCCCCTCACCGTGGCGTCTGGGCTCCCCCTGCCATTAAACAGTGTTGTTTTTCCAAACCTTGGATTGGAGATTTTTTGTGGGGGGAGGGGAGGGAAAAGAAGGAAGGAGTCCCTACATTTTGGGGGTGCCCGGGGTCCTCGGGGGGCTGGGGAGTGTGGTTGCTGTTTGGGTGGGTGCTGTCCCCATAAGATCTGGGGGTGCTGGGAGTGATGTGGATTTGGGGTGCTGGAGGATGCTGGGACTTTGGGGGGGGACCCCAACCGGACAGGACCCCAACTGCCCCCATAAGACCCTAATGGGGGTTTGAGGAACCCCAGCTCCCACCCCACAGCGGCAATGTGGGGCGTGGTGTGGGACGAGTCGGGGTCATGGTGGGGCCCGGGGTGCGGTGAGGTTTTGGGGAGCAGCTGGGCCGGCCCGGCCGGTCAATCCGGGCGCGTCGCAGCCCTGAGAGAAAGTGCTGGAAACGTCCCAAAAGTGTGGGGGCAGATGGGGAGGGGGTGGGGGGACAGCAGGGAGCACTGGGATGAGGGGTGTCCTGGAGG